>PVJL010001928.1:159538-226175 GCA_004026885.1 Lyroderma lyra
AAAAAAAACTGAATAGAGCAAGGTATCATTTATTAAACTAGAGAAGATTAATATGAAAGAAGTGGAAAAATCAGGAGTTCAATTTGTAACAACTATGAGATGCCTCTGACACATTAAAATGGGGTGTGAAGTACACAAGTAAGTAAAGAATCTGAAGTTCTGGAGAAAGTTCTAGACTAAAGTTATAAATCTGAGAGTCATAGACATAGAGATAGCATATAGACCTGTAGTATGATGAGTTCAATGAGGGAGAGAGTTTTGAGAAGATGGTCCAGACCCATGGCTCTCAAGGATCAAGAAATGAAGAGGAATCAACAAGGAGACTGGAAATTATACACAAACATAGGAAAAAGCAAAAGGTGTGACCTGGTAAAGATAAGAGTTTCAAGGAGGAGAAAACAATCAACTACATGACTACCACTGAGATTTCAAGTAGGATGAGGACAGAAATGCGTAGTGGCATTGGTAACCTGGCAGTTGTTAGTGATCGGTTACAGATGTTTTCTATATACCTACCATAATTTAGCATTTCCTACTCCAGGTCATTTTAAAAGAAACTCAACAGCTAAGTGAAGCAGTAAAAAAAAACAAGAAAAAAACAAAAAACTACATAGCATTGTTCTTTAAAAGAAAAAAGTCAAGTTCCAAAATGTGTTACATACATAATGTCATCAAAGCATACTGAGTCACATCCCAAGCCTACAAGTTAATACTTCTCATAATAATAAGCATTTATATGGAATTCGAATTTTTAAAACTAATATAAACACATTTGAGTTTTATAAAGATATTTTGCCTCCCAATTTTCCATACAATAAAATACGGAGGATGCCAAAAAAATATATACACATTTTAAGAAAGGAAAAGACTGTATTAAAATTGTAATACTCAATATATACCTCTAACAAAAGATGAATACAAGTCACATTTGACTTCTGCAATTACAAAAGATGCTCGAAGTAGTTACCATCAGCAGCTTCCCAACACTTCTGATAATGGTAAACTAATGCTTGAGCAACAGTGACCGAAGTTCCCACTTGTATTGCTTGCTGTGAATGCCATTTCAATTTCTTCTCAAAGTACCATCAGTGTAGCTGGTTTTCTATAGTACATCACATCCTCTAAGGTCCCCCATAGGTAGAAGTCAAAGGATGTTAAGTCAGCAGAATGTGGGGGAAACTGAAACAATATTTTCAAATTTCAAATACCACTACAAGATGGTCTTGGGCTCCTCAAAGGACAATCGTGCTTCCACCATTTTCTTTGACTGTCCTGCCTGTGGCATAGTGACACTGGCATTCATTTGATTAGCGCCATCTTTTGAGCAAACATCATACTATACACTGCTACCATAATTCAATTCACCCTTGAAAAGTAATACATACATAACATCTCCTAAAATGTGTATACATTTTTGTGGCACCCTGGTATAAGATTCAGCCTGCCCAGGATCCCACAGGTAGGAAACAGTAGAGCAAATATTTGAAGACAGGTCTACTCGACTCCATACCCCATACTCTCAGGGGCCCAAAATATTTTCACAAACATACCTTGCTTGAATCAGACAACCTTTTCCAATAACTGTTGCATCTGTTGGGAGGTCTATAGTCGTAAACAAAACATCAGGAACTTTCTGTTTTCTGCAGTTATAGCAAAATGTGAGATGAGCTGGAAATGGCATATTCAATTCATCATATGGTATATGGCAAAATCCACAGCCTGCAAGCAAGTTTTCTTCTAGCCTATACGAATAATTAAGAAAAAATAGTAAGGCATTCTTAAAAATTCTGTGTTTTCAAAAACATATATTATATACATAGTATTATGTACAAACTACATCCCAACTTCTACCACAGCATGCTGTAGGAGTACCACTATGACTGACAGGAATTCATTTTCTTACTCCCTGACAAATACAAATATAATAAAAGATTTTTTCTAAGAAAAAACATTTTTAATGAGACAGTATGAAAATAAATGTATAGTTAAAAACAAATTTATTTAAGAAGAAAAATATAGGAATACTCTAAAATTCCTAATTTCCAATGACTGTTTTAATGTATCCAAGAAACCAAAAATCTGTTTCGTAATGAATAACCCACAACCCTCATTGTAAAATGTCTGTTGTAATATGATGTGTATGAATTCATTTTAGAATGATTAAGTATATTTTAACTCATTAAATTTAAGGAAATCAGGAGAATAGACAATGGAAACAGAGGGAAGTTCTCTGGAGAACTCCAGACTTTCATCTGGCCACATCTTCTGGGGCTCTAGTAAGATATGGGTACTCAATTCTTTCTAATCTGAAGCAACCTTGCAAAAGTTGAAACTTGGCAAGTAGACAAATTTTAAAAAGGAAAGAAAACTCACACTACACCTACTAGGAGTCAGGCTTTCTGCAGAATCTTTGTATACATTATTTCACTGAATTTTCACAATAACCCTCTCAGTAAATTTAATTTTCTCCTAGATACGGTTCTTTTATTGTTGTGAGAGCATTCTGGTATATCAGAAATAATGGGGAAATCAGACAGATCTGAGTGAAGCTGTGTGACCCTGAAGAAGTTATTTAACGCTCTCAGAGCCTCCTCTATAAAATGGGATAACAATGATTACCTTCTTATTTTTCTTGAAGATTAAGTTTAAGAAAACTATAGGTACACACACATCTATATACCTACTATAATGTCCAGCTGACAACAAAAGTTAGTTCTACTTGGCCTGAAGCCAACTGTAACCCACTCTCATAAAGGACTATCCCAGCTCTAAGAGAAAAAAAATCAACCTCTCTCCCTTCTCTGCCCTTAGGGAAAATAAGCCAGGCTGCCATGACAACCTCTGTTCCAAAGAGCCCTCCACAGTGCCATCCTGAAGAAATCTAGGGTTCAGTACAGCTGCCGTGCCGGATGCAGATAAAATACAGACCTCTTCACTATAAAAGAAAAAAATAAATAAGTAAGTTAACATTTTCAGGCAATCAAACTTTGGAAAATGTTAAATATCAAAGTGATTATAAATTCAGGGTTAATATTAACATTATCACAGGGTTATCTCCTAAACCTAGGAGAGAAAAATATAAGTAATATAATGTTATTAAAATGAAGAGGTCAAAAATTTTGTATTACTTAAAAGTTGTAAAAGATAAAGTATAATATTAATGACAATAGATTCTTTTAAAATATGGTAAAGCTGATAAAGAATAGAATGTGTCAAAATACAAGTAGTAACAAACTATCATTGAATCCAGCAATAACTCATTAAATTGTATTAAAATACCCTCTAAATGCATATTAAATTTTATTTAAATTATTCTAAAAGCATAACATAAATATCTATATTGCTATCACTTAATTTAAACTTAATAAAAAGTAAGGTACCTGAAACAAATAATATCCAAACTATACTAAATGGAGCTTAAATTACATCATGACATATGTGTGTGTGTGTATGTATATATATTTTTATATATATACATACACACACATACACACACACCAAAAATTAATATTCATAAGAATTCTTAGAAACTATTACATATCACCCAATTTGAAAGCTGAAATGGTAAACAACAACACAATTATTGAATGAAATCACCTAAAGCCAATGAGAATAGTAGCAACCGAGGGACAAAACGTGAGAAACAAAGTGCAAATGGACCAGAAGCCTAAGAGGAGAGGGAAAAAAATGGTCACTTGATTTGCAACTGAGTAGAGGCCACCAGGCTAAAATATTTAAGTGAGCACTGAGCCAGGCAGAAGGAGGAACACGGATGGAGTCAATGAAGGCACTGAATCAAGGAGCTACAAGAAAAGAAGTGCATTTGAAGGAGTTTAACCCAGTAATAACAAGTAGGATGGGTTAGAACAGAACAAATTAGTAAAGATGGTATTCAAATACAAAGTTTTTTTGAAATCTAGAGAGAATAAAAGAAGTTTGTGTCAGATGAATTCAAACTTCTAAGTAAATTAGTAAATAGAATCTTGCATCTGTGACCAATCTCCAGCCACACTGAATCTACATCTCTGGCCATCTGTACATGCTATTCTTTTAGCTTTGAATACTGCCCCATGCCTCTTCTTTTCATTTATATAATTCATACTCATCTTATGAAATTCAGTTTAAGCTTCAGTTAACTTCATTAACACTTTCTTCCAATCCTACTGCTAACTTCCAACCCTCTGGGATTCCAAAGCATCCTGGGATCTCTCGATCATAAAATGTATTATACTTGTTATAATTCTCCAGTACAATGTGAATCTGATGGCAATAACTATGGTATGTCTTTTAAAACATATCCCTAGGACTTGAAAGTGTATGACACTATTTATTTATTTATTTTATTATTATTATTTTTTATTTATTTACATATTTTGTTGGTTCCCTGGCTGGGAAGTAAACCCAGGCTGCAGCACTAAGAGTGCCAAAGCCTAGCCACTACACCACCAGGGAACCCCTGAAAGTGTATGACACTAAACCTATGAAAGAGGCAGACTATCTAGTGGGGAGTAAGGCAAGACAAGCATAAGAAAGAACAGAACTACAATGGGACTAGAACAGTTCAAGAATATAATACATGATCTGCAAAGTAAAAGAAAGGGTTTTCAGAAGATGAAATAGCACAGCTCTGTAATGTCCACATTTACTACAGTCAAATCATTTTTCTCTTAACAATGATCACCACAAGTTTAAGAAAATTATCCATGTAACAGCTGGTAGTTAGACTTATCCAAGAAGAGAAGTGGAAAAATAAAATAGAAGTCCAAGCAGTTCTAAATGGTAATCTATTATAAACATCTGAAGAGGCTGATAAGGTTCAAGGATGGGAGGGAGCAAGTAAAGTCAGAACATGAGTAAGGAACTAGGAAAACTCATAGTTAAGATAAGGGTCAAAACCAAACCAGGTGTAAATCAGCACATGGTATGCATAGAAAAATATTAAGTAGTGATGTAAGAGTGAAATTGTATAGTTTCAAATTTTTAAGGGACAACAGTTTCCAGTGATCATGAGGTCCAAAATATGGTTGAAAGTCAAGTGGGGATAGAGGACTTAAAAATGAGAAAGTACAATGCCAGGGCTGTTGCAAGGGAGATAATCATGTTTAATTGAAGGAGTGGTGAGAAAGTTTAAAAAGGCAGAAGAATGTTTTTGGAGGTAGAAAAGTCCAAAGTGTGGAATGACACAAACTTTCAAGGAGAGGCTGTAGGAAAACAAGGTTTTGAGAACTAAAGGGTCTGGAAGTCCCTTCATGAAGTTGGTAGAGTTAGGAACGATGATTTGTTAGCAGAAGACAATTAGGTTACAATCAGTAAAAGAAGGTAGGAAGAATTTAGAGATGAACTTTAAAGACATACGGCAGTTCATTTACAATAGCTCAAGGGTTCCAAAGATCCCAGAGGAAGGAGTTGCAGAGTCAAAAACTGGAGTAAAAGTAAACCTAGAAATAATAATTGCTATGTGCCAGTATTATGTTCTCATTTAATCGACAATAACCTTAATTGATAGGTGGTTATCATTTCTATTTCAGTGTATAAGTTGAGGCTCAAAGGAGCAGAGTGACTTCCTCAAAGTTTCACAGCAATTTAGTGGCAAAAAATGGCATATGAACCCAATGTGATGTACTCTTAAAGCTCACGCTCCTGGATCACTCCACTATGCCTTTTTCTACATTTGCAAAAAGCTTTTCCTTTCTCAGGTGACAATCCGTAAATTACAGCGTCTAGAAAATCAAGTTGTTATCATTTACCAGATGCTAGTTGATTCACTGTAGCCCACTACAGCATGACAGCCTAATGCTTTAGCATGTGATTTTATTTCTTGTCTGATTTCTGCCCACCATGCATCTCGAGTTTCTGGTTCATCTGAAAAATAAATTTTAAATCAGTTCACCACTCAATAGCACACTGTCTATATGAACAAGAAATGTTTAAAATAAACATACTCTGCAAGGCAAAGAATTAGCAATCTACAACAGATCTTAAAATTTCATATCTTCAAAATGCTACTAATCAAAAACCTTATTAACATTTTAATTTAATGCTACTTCTCAAAAAGTTTAACATTTTAAGCTTGACTACTAGAAAATAAAAATAGAAAATAGTTCTATTTGCTTTATTACCTTAAGGGTCATCTATAGGGATATATTTTGTCAGAATAAACTTAAAATATAGACCCAGACTTTCCAGATTCTAATCTTAAACTGAGAGAATATCCTATATCTCACCTTACTGTGAGAACGTCTTATGAGTCATATCCATAAATTTAATATAAATTCTGATTTCATTTCCTGGTATGTATTTTTTATAACCCACTATATTCTGGGTTCTTTCCAAGGCAAAGAAAGATTGGTTGACATTACAAAAGAGGAAGCCATGTGCAGCTATTTTTCTAAAGAGGTGTGGGTACTAAAGCAAAGTGACAAGAAATAAAGGGACTAGTCAACTCAAAATAAAGAAAACAAATACAATTAAAAGATTACTACAAATAATTTGGTTAATGTATATAGGGACAAATTTCAGATATAAAACTATAATCCTATGTATGGATCTGTAATTAAAATGCCTTAGAATAACAGAACTGTTTTTATTATCATGGAGGAGTTCAATATTGCTTATAATAGAGCATTATAAATTAGGCATCTCTCACATATACTTCCTAATCACTTGCATTTAGCTGCAAACTATTGGTGAATAGCAGCTACAAATTATAGTAACTTTTTATGTGCAAAGATGTTAAAAACAGAACTGGTCTATAATCAGCATATCCTAATTTGTTTCTTTTTGTGGCCAATTCCATTTGGGAACAATTTGAGACAGGAAAAAAAATCTCAACCAACTCTAAATAGGATGCTAAGCTTTGACTGTAAATTTTCCACACAAAAGGTACTATTAAAACTGAAAATCAAACAATCCCAAAACTTTTTTTAAATTTTCAGTATATACCTAGTTTTCAAAATACATGTTAAAAATAAGTAGAATAAATAGAATTATACTCACTAGCAAAATACTGAAGACAGCAAAGTAAAGAAAGGTTAAAAAGCTTATTATAGCTCCCATTCCTATGATGTAATTTTGTCTCCTCCACAGGGAGGAGAGATCAACAAAAAGGAGAAACCAAGAGGTAAAAGCCAAAACTACAAATGATGCCAGCCAATTCTTGAATTAAAGTTCTGGATCCAAGACAAAGCTACCCTAAAACTTTCTTTCAGAAGAAAAGAAAGAAATGCAGACTCCAGGAAACTGAGGAAAAGGTCAAAGTATGAGAAAATAAAGAAGGAAGAGAAACAGAAAAGACTACAATAAGGTGTTAGCAATCAATATGGAGTAAGGAATGTGAGACAATGAGGCCCTATTTTGCACATACACGATTCTGTTACAGAATTTCTTCAAATTCCTAACTGAAATGCAGACATTAACAGCACAAATACACTTCCAAATCCATTCTCCTTTTCTTTTAAGACACACGTTTCTAGACCAATTTGGACATCTATTTAACATCATCCTTTCCTAACAGGGAATTTTTACCTCATAAGACGAACTCTTATTCTAGTAGTTACTCAACCTATCAAATTATTTGATTCTTTGAAAACAGGTATCAAAAATAAAAAATGAAGATATTAATCATTTTAGAAAATAATTATTTTTCTGAAAAACAATATAAAATAAAGTCTTAACGTCTCTTAAATACACTAGTAGGGCCTATTTACTTTTTACATCATTCTGGAAGTTTAAAATATTATTTGCTAAAATAAATGTATTCTATGTTTTTATAAAAATAGATTTTCTCACATCAGGTGTGCCTACATCTGCACCACAAGTAATATAGGATAGCTCTTCTGTTTCAAAATGAATTTTACAATAAGCAATCCATACTTTTTTTTTTTAATTAATGAAGACTGGAGGAAGCCACGTAGTGTAAGTTCAATATATATTTATTTAAAAATGGTCAGCATGTTTAAATGGAAAAGTACGTAATAATAATTACTATGAGATACATGTAATCACATAGAATACAAAGTTTATTTACATCAAACTTACCTTGTATAACACATAAAATAATCAGATAATTAAGTCAAACACTATGGAAAAAATAGGTGGCTGATTAAAAAAAAAAAAAAAGCTGAATGCAGCACAGGTGGAGCATTCATAGTCTTCTGACAAGTTCACAAGCAGCCTTTATTTTGACACACGAGCCACACAGTTGCACATGGGGATGCCATTGTTATATTTATTTACAAGTTTAATAAAAGCTAAAGAGTTACATAACATAGGGGCTAAGGCAGCAAATGGTTTATGTTCAGACTCCAAAGAATTTTTAAAATTTGGTTTTGGCTAAAGCAAAAGCTCAAAGAACAAAGGGTTTTGCAAAGCAGATTCAGCAGACAGGAGCCAGAAACAGTGGATATTTTGGCGCATGCTTGGATCAGGTGACAGTACAGACTGAAAACTATGGCAGCTCACTGAAATGGTTACAGAAAGTAATGGCCCTAGATTCTAGGTGAAAGCAAGGCAAGCATACAGTAGGGAGCACTTAATCACAAACTAGTAATTGGATTAACAATAATTATCTACAACTGTAAGCAAAAAGCCAAAGGATGAATTTTTTGGCTATTTAATTTAGGGGGCATTCAATTAAAATAAAGGTTAATCAATTAATATTAAAAGAAATAACTTTAAATGTTTACATTTATGCCAAAGAATATTCAAGTAGTAATTATGATTCACCATAACTTATTACAAATGAAAATTCAGAAATATGTATTTAATCCATATAATAGAATTTTGAAAGTCTAAAAGTGCTAATTACATTTTTATAGGAAACACATGAGTGAATTTGAATATTTTCAATTAGCAATAATCACGCCTCTGATAAACCTCATTGGCTACGATACTGCCACTGCACAAAGCTTGAATTTGAATTTTTTAATTCACCCTACATAAGTCAAAATTGAGGATATACCATATTTATATAAAAGAAAAAACAAAGAGTCTGCTTAAAAATCTGTGGCAACTATACATGCCATACATGAAAGTGGATAAAATTTAGTCATTTGTAAGATATACAGCTGAGATGTGAAGGTCACAACTGATAATATTTATGAGATGTTAAGGAAAACATAACTTCACTGTAAATACCATGCTCCTCCTAAATCTATAGAATTTTTGTAATTATGAAGATATTTTAGAGGATATTAAATTCATTTGTTATACAAATTATGTTTCACACTATTTTATGATTTTCTTCTATGGGTCAAAACTGTTCATAGATAATATCACAAATCTTTTAATATATCCTTTTAATTGTAAGCATAAACTGAGCTGTAGATTAGTACCTCACTGATGGCTCTTTAAGAGGCAATGTCTGCATACTTGGGTTAACATCACAATTAATACATTTTCTACTGTTACTTTCATAGAGCACGGCCATAGCTTGATATCTTGCCATCTTTTTAGCATTTTATATTGTTTATGAAATGCAAGTGACACTGGTAAAGATTCCTTAAAATAACAATAGTAGTTTCTGTCTCAGAAAGTAAAGAAGTGAACAACTCAACATAACATGCCTTTATAACACCCAATTCTTTTGAGATTCTAGGCAATCACACACTTGCAACTAAAAACCTGAAGCGTTAAACTTAGTTCTATTTTTACATAGCTCTGGAAGAAAAATAATTCTGCCCTTGGAAGTCTTTTAATCTGGTTGAAGAAAAAAGGAAATGGACAGTTATTCAATCTAATTTTTAAATAAACAAGAAATAAATTGTTAGGTAGGATCAAGTAAAGGTCTGCAATACAAGGATATTCTATCATGTTAATAGCATAAAAAGCTGTTCTCAAATAACTTAAAGTAATATTCTAACCTAAAACAATCTCTGAAGAAGATGGATTTCCCCTAATGAAACAGAAATGTAGAGAGTTCAGGTTCAGGGGAGTACACAACCTCAAACTGGGTGGGGATTCAGTATCAGACCAGGAAGAAGAGTCTTATTACAGAGGGAGGACTGTGCAAATTCAGAGCAAACATCAACATACAGTAATTTGAGATGTAGGGAAGGTAGCTGGGATACATTCCATGTTGGACCAACTTAGCGTTCTTTACAGTTTGTTAAAAAATCCAGATATGTAATCTCATTTGTTAAATTTCATCCTTTATCTATACGTAAATGAAGGCCAATTACATTAGAGAGAGAAATTATGTATTATATTTACATGTTACATTATAGTAATGTAATGAATTATCTGGTTATATGTATATATATATATATAAAGAGTAAAATTTTACAATTGGAAAGATTACTATCTGATTTTTTTTACAGATAGTAAAGAATGAATAGTAATCAATATCTAGATGCATTAAACAAAGAGAGAAATTTTCATATACATTTATGTTTTAAAAAGTTCACATAGCATACATGCTATACTTATTATGCCTTCTTAAATTCTACATATCTACTTCCTGAAAACACCATTAAAACACTAAAAAAAATAAAAGCTCCTTAACTATGTTAGGCTTAGTTTTCACATCTGTTTATGTGTACCTTTCAGATTTAGTACAAAGAATAAATGCTGAGATCATCAGTAGAATTCAAGTTCCAAGAAAGCCTATCTTCATTTAACTAACCAACACACACACACACACACACACACACACACACACACACACAAAACAAAATAGTGTAAGACTAGACTAGGTGTGTGAACAGGATGTCTGCCTGGCTGAAGAGTGGTGTTCCCAAACCCAAATACTGTGCTCTAGACATGGCAGGCACTCCATGAACACCCACTGAATAAAAGGCTTTTACTTAAAACTGAAAAAAATTTTTAGATGATCAGACTGATATGTATATTCTATACCTTAAACATCACCTGACTCACTCACTTCTCAAACAATTATATAACTACTTTATACTTCTTCTTGTCACTTCCTGAAAAAAAATATCTAAACTGACATGCATCATAGACAACAAAAAAATAACAAACTTTCCTCAATTACACTACGACTATTACTAATTAGAGCTATTTGTGTGAGCTATTCAGAAATATTTTTAGTGGTCAACTCAGAAGAAAGAAAAAAGATCACAGTCACTTGAGAAACAACAAACTGGACTATTAAAACTTACTCTTAAAGTATTTTTCACAACTCAACTTTCAAATAAACTTCAATGTAGGATAACTATGATCTATCCTTCTCTTATCTCGGCTTAAAAACTGTCAAGTCTGTTAGTCTCACCACATTCTACTAATTACTAAGCCGTGCTAATTTTACACCCTAAATACAAGGACGGGCTGATAAATCTTGCCTCCACTGCAAAATTTTTGTTTCATTAGACATATCTGGATATAACTGGTTCTGTGCAGTCACATGGTATCTCCCCTCCATAATTCTTGACCTTGCACACTGAGATGCTGACATTTTTCACCCAGTGCACATCAAAATGGAAGAGTGTTCAGACATTCAGCTCAAAGTGTGCTATTACTAAATTCTTAATAGCAGAGAAAATTCCTACAAATGAAATTCATAGACAAAAGCAAGCCATTTATGGTGATCAGTGTGTTGCTGTGAGTACAGAAGATGGTGGGTAAGGTGGTTGGTTCAAAGATGGAGAAGAGGAGCCAGCAGATTTGAGTGACAGGCCACAAAGGGAAGGTCTATGACTACAAGTGATCAGCTTCATCAAGATTGCATTGAAGAACTAATCTGTAAAATCATCACATCAAACAAAAAGAAACTGCTGGTAAATTAGGATTTTCTAAGGAGAGAGTGGGATTCCGCAGAGTTTGTGCCAGGTGGGACCGTGCACGCTGTCTGATGAAATGAAAGCAGAAAGAGTTCGCATTCCCGGGGAATTCCTGGAACATTCTGAAAAAGGGGAGGAATTCATAAAGAAGATCATTACAGGTGATGAAACTTGGGTCCATCACTATGACACCAAGAACAAAAGGCAGTCCATGGAGTATAGCCATAAGGGATCACCATAGCTGAAAAAATTCAAAACTTGGGCCTCGGCTGGGAAGGTCACATTGACCACTTCTTGTTCTGAACACGCTTCCATTTCGATGTGCACTGGGTGAAATATGTAAGCATCTGTGTGTGCAAGGTCAAGAATGATGGAGGAGTAATGTTCAATTGCGGCTCAGCCGCTTTGCATTTTACCTTGGAAAACTGCTGTTTCATTTTGCTCATCCACAAAATGGGATTAGTGTCTACTTCAGATTAGCTTTTTGAGGATTAAATGACCTACCACCATAAAGAATTTAGAAGAGTACCTGATACACAGTAAGCGTTCTATCAACTTTAACTCTCCTGTCTCCACCAAATCCTAGGTCACCTACCTGACCAGAACTATTGCAGACTGCTAACTTGTTTCCCTGTTTCTAGTTTTGCTACCTTTAAGTCCCTTGTCCATCCTACAGGCAATAATCTAAAGCAAATGTGACCACTGGCCACCCTGTCTTATATCTATGTACTCCATTCCTGGCATCCCACACACAAGATTATGGTGCACCTTCCTTCCTAGCAGCAAGACTCACCTCGTTTTTCTCAAGGTCTGTTACCAGGCCAGAAACATAAGAAGCAAAATAAGCAAAGGTAATAATTTTTAAATAAATATTGACACTGAGTTCCTTTCTTTCTGCTCTATAAAAATATTTTCTATCATTCTAGTTAACACAAATTAAGACAGCAAAGCAGGAGAGAAGGTGACAGAAAAATAAAGCTAAACTAACCAAGACATTTTGTATTCAGTGGCAGAACAACTTAATAAGAAGTAACTAACATCATCAAACAGGTACTTACTAGAATATTATATTGAAAATACTGAAAGTTTCAGAATTACATTCAAAGGATGTACATTAACATGGCTCCAAACACACTGTTGGAAATATAAATCGATGTGCATCTCCTTCCTATACATCCTTTTAAAACCGAGCTCAGGAACTACCACCTCCATAAGCTTCCCTGCCCCAGAGTTAATCATGCCTTCCTTTTTAATACTGCGTCTTGTATCACACCACATTCTTCTGTGCTCCCAGAATATAAGCTTTATGAAAACAGGGAACTGGCAACTTTGCACAGCTATCACCTAGCAAACTGCATGACACAAGATAAATTCTGCAAAGTATATCATATTTTATGAAATATTGTATAATACAAAATGTTTTCCCCTATCTTCCACATTTTAATGTTTGTGGAATGAGAATGTCTTATAATTAATAAGTATACTTAATATGGCAGTGATTATCAAATTAATGATCATCACATAATATATGGTATCAGAGAATCCAGGAAATACAGTATAGATGAACAATTCCAGCATTAAAAAAACTATATTAACAAATTAGTTTTCTTACTGACATGGTCAATTCTTGATTCTCTATGGTAATACAGCACAGCAGTATTCCTTAATCACAGAGAAGAATACATAAATAATTTTAATATATTTATCATATATATCGCTTTTTTTTCAGGATCATCAAGTTATTTTTCCTGAAAAGTAGTATTTTTCCTACTTACTATCAAAATCAGCCTGATCTCTGGAGTTGGGTAGTGTGTCTAAAATCAGCCTGATCTCTGAATATATACTGTTATCAACAATTCAATCAAAAGCATACAACTATGAGAACATTAAACTGACAGTCACCTTTTATGTACTTTCAATATTGTATAACTTATATCCATCTTTTTATATCATACCCTTACTACCTGTCTTTATTTTAAATGATGGCAAGATATGCTGCTTCCTCAACCATGTTTCTCCTTGCCGAATTCCACAATTCTGCTTACATGAGACAAAGTCTTTAATATTCTAAAATTTAACTTCTGCCTTTTCCAGTTTGAGGACTGTTCTATCATTTGACTAACACACATCTCACCCTAAACATCACTGCCCTGACAAGGTTTCAGCTCCCTAAATTTTTAATGATCAGTCTGCTCTCAATGCCCCTTTCTTACATAATAGCCTTTTTCTCTTGCCACTAAATCTGCCTAATGTTTGAAAAATATATTCCCATTTTTAATAAACTAATCCAGCAAGGTTGTTTTTATTTCTTACCAAAAACCAAGTATACAGCATTACATTAAAAATGATTACTTTAATTCTAATCAATGTGAGAATATGCTGGCAAAAACTTACACAGAAAACAGAGGTAATTTCCCTAAAGATTTACCAATTGATGTCAGTCTAAATCTGCAAGGATTAGACCTGATCAGATTATTTTTTAGACTGAATTTAGGTAAATCTGCATGACAAACATGAGTTACTTCATAGTCAAACATGTGTTACTTACATCTGAACTTATATCTTGAAATCCTGAGAATAAGAAAAGTTTATAATATTGAAAAGATTATGAGATATTATCTAAAAGGCTGAGTGCCTCTGGGTGTTTCTATTTTTGTTTTTCTGTAAACATATTTCCTGACACAGAGAACTGGAAAAGTTCTTTATGCAAAATAACAGCTTCTGATACAGAATCAAGATGATTCCATTATTTAATTTAGTTCTAATATAGAAATAACAAAAATTTAGATCTTTGTATTATTAAAAGAATATGCATTTACCAAAAAAATAAAAATTAACTGGCTTTGACTTTAAAACACATCATCAGCTGTAAAGTCACCTTAGTTTAGACTTTAAAAGCTACAAACAATATCCACATGTAAAATTACTCATATATATATATATATATATATATATATATATATATATATATCTCCTCATGTAGGAGGGGAAGGAGGAAAGTTTAAGGGAAGATGTTAATCCCCCCAAAATCTGCTCTTACTTACCAAATTTTGGAACACTTCTGGAATTACATATAAAAATGCTAAGTTATACTTCTATAGTATTTATTAAACACTAAATATATTCAAATCTAAAATGAAGTTTAGATATACTTTAATATTATCAAGCTAGTCATTTAATACTTATATTTAACAATTAATTTCCTTAATCATAAAGTTAATGCTTGTGTCATTTACCCGATATGAAAAAACTGTCCAAAACATAATATATATGTTAAAATTATTGTTTTGAAAGTTAATCACCTAACAAAAGCCATTCATAATTTATGGTATTTCTATGGTTTTGAGTAATTCATTTTGGTTAATACACTTTTATACTTGCATTTCCATGGAAATTACAAAATATAACATATGTATTGAAGAATGTTATCTATATAACTGAATTGACATTAAACCTATTTAATCTAGATCATTTCTAAAAACTTCACTGAGCTGCCATAATTTTTGTCAGCATATGTAGTACTGAATGACCATTAAAATACCTGAATTGAAACTATTCCAGTCTAGCAGTTTGTAAGATCTTGTGTTACCCATAATTCCGACAAAGGCTGAGTTCAAAACAGCAAATTAGTAGATCAGTTTTAGGTGCAGAATAGTAGGAAAAAAACAAAAAGTACTACAAACAAGAGCACAATTGACAACACCACTCGACAGGAACTGGAAAGACACAGACAGCAGAGTTAATAAGAAGTAGAAATAGAGAAGAAGGAGCATGCTATCATAATCTATAACTAAAGTCTCATTATTTAAGATAATTACCTTGATTTTTAAAACCACCCCATTATTTCCTTTGTTACATGGTCCTGTTTGCTAAATATTTAACAAAGGAGAAAGTTCTAAAAGAAATAACTCCAAGATAATAATCCATAGAATTAAGCAGGTGGTAGTGGTTTTAAAATAAGATGTTTTTTCCTTCTACACTCAGTGTGAAATGCAAATTCCCATGTTCACCAGTTAAAAAATAGCTGTGAGAGTCATTTGAGAGTGCAAATACAGCACTTTTAACATTAGCACATGCATCTCAATTTATCCTAAGTTTCTCTCAGCAGAGTATCTCAGTGTCATACTATTAATACAGCATCATTTTTTAACATTCAGCTTTTTTCAACAAATGAAAATTTTTTTCAATAACTGAAAATTTTTTTCTTATTTAAGGGGCCTGAAGATTAATAACATGTTTTTAAGAAAATATTACTTTCAATGCAACATACACATACAAAGCAACCCAAAGTATGTAATATTTATATCAAAATAATATAATATTGAGACTATTGGAATATATAATTAATTTGTAGTTGAATGAAAATAAAACAAAGAATATATCATTAAACGCATGTATATGTATATGTATATGCCCACAATCACTGGGGAAACAGTCCATAAGTAACTGAGAATTTCTGTATGAATTAAAAAAATATTCTGAAAGAGGAGGAAGTGAATGGATGAGCTGGTAATTACAAAACACAAAGTGTATTCTGTAATAAGAATTCCTATTTTCTTATATTTCTTACCTAGCTAGAATAAACTGGCAAGTATGATAAACTCCATAAAACAGTTTTTTATAAAAATAAATGCAATTTTAAATACAGCTCTCTACTTCAACTTACTTATATAACCTTCATTTGTTCTCCTAGACTCTACAGCTTACTCAGAGTACATAAAAGCAACAATAAAATTAAAATGTTTTCAGTAAACTGGAGACATCACCAATAATTAAACATGTTCTTGAAACAATTTGTGAAGTTACTATATCAGTGGGTGCTGTCTATCAAAATACTTGAGTCCCTGGTCCATAGAAACATAGGTAACTAGCCTTGGGTCACTGTTAATGTCAGGTATTTTAACTTAGTATTTCCTTTCACTTTCCAAATCAAGTTCTTAAACACAAAGATATGGCATAGTCTTCCAGGTCTTAATACATTAAACTGGCATCAGTCTAAATTTGCCTTTAATTACTGCCAAATATACAAATACTACATGAAGAGAAGACCTTAAATTGACCAGAAAAATAAAAAGGAAAAACACAATAAACCAGAGAAGAAAAAGAGAAGACTGATGCTCTTAAAAGAAGTACTTGCTAAACTTTAGAGTTAAAGAATCCAAACCAGTATTTCTGTTCTGAAATCTTGTCAGGGTCTAGGAAAATTCCATTCTGTTTTTCTGTTATTATTGCTCAAATGACATTAAACCACAGGGCACAGATTTTTTTATTATTATTATTATTTAAAAGAATAGTAATGCTCTGCATCCTCAAAATCCTTATCTACAATGCTCTGCATACAATATTCTCAAAGTATGTTACCCTTTTTACAGCTGTCAGTACAAGCCTCAGGAAGAGGTTATTGGAAGTGACAATTCAAATTTTTCAAAAATATACATGTATATATGCCAAATAAGAATGCTAATATAACTTCAGGTTTAAGGTATGTCATTAAAATAATAAGTGACTAGATAAGTTATTGGGCATCTCACCCATCAGAGATGAAAGAACACATTCCATACAAAAAGTTTCTACCATAATTATCACACTTATTTTAGATTTAGAAAAATCACCAAAGCAATCCTAATCCAAGGGCCTGAAATTACTGGGACTTTGATGCCTTTCTTATTATATAACCATGGGCCCATATTTTGAAGAAGTGAGCTATGTACTATTCTTACTTGTTCAAAGAAACTGACGAACCCAACAGTAGTTGTTTTTCTTTTCATTCTTAGATACTCTACACAATGTTTATAATTACATTTTAAAAGAATACTTCTTTTAGGAATAAGAAAATGGCTCAAATAATCTATAGTTATTGCTAGTAGAAAGAAATAACACCTAAGGTTAAGGACCACAATGGTCAAATTGTAAAACCTGTTATTAATATCCTGCCTAGGTCAAAGAAAATAGATGACTAAAATGTTACTTGAGGATTCCCACAAAGTGATACCTTGGCCAAAAATAAATCAAGATTTCTTTGTTTATTTTGTATAAAAAACTAAATTATACTTCTACTTATGTTATTTTTCATTAAGATTACTGCAAATATTTTAAAGCAACATGTGTCAGTTTATATTCTCTTTCAGATAGATTTGACTTTAAAAATTATAAAAACCACCTTTAATAATCATAATCTAAGCAAATGAAACAGTGAAAAAGAACTTTTAAAGAACATACCAGGATTGTGGATGCGATCCAAAAGCTTCACAGAGCGTGCACTAACAACACCCCCAACGTGCACAAGAAATCCAGGAGGAAACGCCGTCAAGGTAAAAAATGGAAATTCCTAGTAGAAAGAATGGGGGGAAAATACTACTGACAGTGTGTAAAGTACAAAAAATTTTGCTTATTATAAAGCTTGTCATAAGGAAGTGAATTCTATCCTTTAACAAGAGGCTACCAATTAACATTACACGTGCTTTGTAATTAAGTTTCCTAGGATGTTCAGAGTTTCAAATCCTTCCCATATATATCATGTTATACAGAGTCTAAGCGCTCTTCTTACTAATGCTCAGAAAAATGTTCTGAATTCTACTTTGAGATATTTCAATGTACACCTCCTTCCTCTCCATCTCCTACTCCGATGCAACTTCAAAATGAGATGAGATTACCCTGCTGCTCTACCCAAAACCTACTTCTCAGTGAGGTAGGCTCCTCCTTGTATACAACACCCCATTCCAGGCTACTGGTAAAGATTCTGAAGGCCTAGGGCGACTGATCTAAAAGGATGTGGAACTAAGGGAGGGGGAGTGAGAAGATGAGCCTTATGGGTTAAGAGAAACATAGAAAGGTGAAGATAAGGGAAATATCAAGTTTAGATGGGCAGAGAATCACTATGTGAGAATATTTATACCATCAACAGCAGGGCAATAGGAAAAAATTTAAGTTCACAAATGCCTATTAAGGGGAAAGGTAGGTAGATGACAGAGGCAATACAGTTCCACATGTTCTACAAAGCTTTAGTCTTCCCTCCTCCCTCCAAAACATCAATTTTGTCAATTTAGAGACAAAGAGAAGCATGCAAGAGAGAAACTGTGGGGAAAGGAAATTCACTGAAATAGCACCCAGGAAGAAAGGGGAGCACCTGTAGCTGCCCAAATATGGAGGCCTCTCACTATACACAACTTGGATGCAAGTCAAGGAAAGTAAACATCTGACTTGTCTGGATACAAGACTAATGCAGCTCTCTTAACCAGAGGTCACCAGTTGCCTCAGCTATTCAGAGCCTAACTGAGAACTAGAAAATAAACAAAATAGGGCTCCCTACAGTAAAAAGAACTGCTGTAGTTCCAAGTATTTTCTTCATAAGAGATCCCCACAGATCATATAGTAATGCATATAGTAATTATATATGTATAACTATAGCGACATATTGTAAAATCTATTAATATCTTTTTTCTAGATCACAGGAGATTAAATGCAGCAAATAAAAGCTAAAGAGAAAGAGATACAGAATCTACTAGAAGCAGGTACATTAAAAGCAGCAAGATTACTGACTGGTGAATACAAACTTTAAAGCATGGAGAATATGAACTCACCAAAGCATAATTCACAAAGCAAAGCCACAGAGTCATTCAGCACAAAGGCAAACAGTCCTGCACACCTCAGGAACCCATGAAGATGCAGTATAAAATATGTGTGTGCATGTGTACATACACATACATATTCAGAAATTAATTCAGTTAGAATTTTAAAATAATCTTTATATTAATAAGGGCAAGAAAATAGTCTGTGAAAGTGGGTAGGTTTGGCCCCGCTGATAGGCTGAGGAAAAAGAAGAAAAGGGAGAAGACGGAAGGGAAATTTCACTTACATGTAATGTACTATAAAATGTTTAGTCAAAATGCCTCCTTACTGTCATTTGAAGTTTTTAATGTAAGTTTTAAATGAGAAATGTACAGGTAAGCTTCTGCTATTAGAAACTTCAGTATTTTATTAATACCTAATAAGTTAAATCTTACATTATTTTTTAAGAACACTGAAGTTTTAAAATTTCCTCAAAATACTGAGGCATAGTATAACAAAGCACTTCACATTTACTCTTTATATTATACTTAAACATTTCAAATACTCTGAGCAAGAGACACTGAAAATAAAATTTCTGTAAGCTAAACAGAAATGAGTACTCCCTTCTAAAACTGAGAGATTGGGTAAATTCACTTATTGAAAAACATCTGCATATAAGACTTTAGACTAAGTATGAAAAAAATGAACCTAAATGACTTATTTGGGACTCTTTGACTCTTGTCTCAAATTTTTAGAAGATGGGATAAAGGGATGACAGGGAAAGCATCATACTAGAGTTGTCACAGCAGAAAAAGTAGGGGAATGGCTGCCCAAACAGGCGGAGGCCCACTCTGCCCACTGTCCCTCTCTACCGCATGTTCCCAGTTCATCCAATCAGCACATCCACTCTCCTTAACACACAAAATTTAACCTAGGGTAAATAAAAATGTCATTGTTATTTAACTAAAATTACATATTCAGACAACCTCGGACAAGCAACTGCTGATATATACAACAGCTGGATTGTTAAATACCTATCATCTCACCATCATCACCAGCAACTATATGAAGTAAGTATCTTAAAACTATGCTTTATACTCTTTCCTATACCCTGAGAGGGAGGTACTGTTATCGCCAATGTTTTAGGTGAAAAACTGAGTTCTTTCTAAGTAAACCTTATCAGCGGGCTTCTTGCCATTTCTGGTTAAAAAACTAAGTTAAAGGGTTGATTTTAGTCTCTAATCTACTATTATACCTGATGAATTTATAGGTTCTCTTCCACTGAAAAGGAATTCATCCTTTTACAGGTATTTGTTATTTCATCCTTTTTTAAAATGCCAGTGTAAAACAGAACTTGTAAAAGCAAATTCTGTAAATGCTTATAACTTCCAAATCAGACATACTGAGAGCTATGGAACTGTGCCTTAAAATAATGGACACGACATAAAATCATGCACTATACTAGTTAATAAAAAATAAAATAAAAAAATGAGCCTCATAGCGCTATTAAATTAAAATAAAAAACAAACTTTGCATTATGAAAAGCAAAAGTGTTGGCAACATTTGTTAAAAGCTTAAATAAAACTTAAATGATCAAGATTAAAACTAGAGAAGCTACCAATACAAGAAATAGGCTCTCACACATGTTCAGAAACATACCCGCCTTCTACAGAACCTATGAGGCGATCCTCCCTTAGCAAGGAAGTTTATACAAAAATAAAAAATTAAAAGAGAAAAATCATCCGAAAACTTTTAACTATTCATTTTCCCATTTAACATGTTTAATAAAACATTAAACTTATAATAATGAAAAGAGATACTCACATACTAAACAACTACATTATTTAGGTTAATCTGTAGAAATACGGAATCTGTGCATTTCTTACCCCTAGGAGATTGGTCAGTGATAAAAACAACCTCAGCAAATAAATATATTAATATACTAAAAATTTATTGTTAATATAACTAAAATATTTTTCTGAAAAAATATCTATTATTTCCTTTTATATATGTATTATAACTTTAATGCAAAATGAGAAATGATTTCATCACTCAATGTATATTTCCAAATAGACTATTTCTAATAAAAGACTGGAGCGCAAAACAAAGTCACAGAATTATTCCAAATTCAGATTAGTCATAAAATTACTTTGATACCTTAAATACATATTGGACTTTAAAGTTACAATAGTACAGATACATGACCAAAATCAGTATGGAAATAAGTTATAAGCACATGGCAGCATGATAGTAAAATATCATTAACAGTATAAGTATAAAGAAACAAGTGACTCTTACCCTCTGTTCCAATGCTGACTGAGTCTGTTGTCTTAAAAGAGCTTTAAATGGCCCCCCTTCTTTTCCAGCACTACCACTTCCCATTCCTACAGAACAGCAGTACATAAATAACCAAACAGACAACTATAGAAACAGAAAGATTAAGTGCATTCATCTTTATAAATGCCGTAAGTCAAAATCTGTTCAAATGATGCAAACATTTAAAGTATTTGGGATGGCAACTAAGCACATATTTACTCTATTTCTATTCACTAAGTTCATTTTAGAAGCAAGATATCAAAGTCCTACAGATTACAGCTAGTTTTAGACTTAATTTATTCTAAAAATTACTTTAAAAATTATATTAAGGTGTTGAATATTTGTATAATATTCAATTTTTAAAGTTGAGTTTTCTAAAAGTAAGAATTAAGATAATACCAACTACTATGTTAACAACTTAAGACTGCTAAAAGAAATAAGAGAAACAATAAATGTTTGTTTAAAAGTAAACAGAGAGGAAAGGCACTAGCTGTGCTTCCTTAAAATATTCCAAAATTCTCTAAGGAGCATGAATTTTAGGCAATTTTGAAATATAGTCAAATCTATTTTCTGATCACTTCTCATTCCTAAACATAACATTGATGACAAAACAGTATTAATAGCCATAGTTTTTCACACTCATTTGCAAAAATCAACATAAAATTTTTAAAAAATTAAAAATCACAGATGTCATATAGACACATCACAAATGTACATAGTTAGGGATGAAAGAATTGTATTTCCCAAGCTCTTGGATGTATTGTTCAAAGTCTGAATTTTAAATTTCTTTTCTACCTTATTTTATTCTTTTGATAATATCAATAGATTAACTATGGTCAAAGAGTTATAGAAAGCAAAGGACAGGTGAGAAGCCATTTCTCTACAGACTAGAGTTAATAGTTCAATAGCACCCTTTCAAACTAAAAATACACACAATCAGATTTACTATAACGACTTAAAAAAGAACAAATTTACTTTTACATTTTTAGCTGTTCTTGGATAAGGAAACAAAGTTTAGCATGTGTATAGTCCCATTCTGTTGTTGTTTTTTTTTGCATGTGGGTAGTTCCCTGGCTGGGAATCGAACCCAGACCACAGTGTCGACAGCGCCAGTGCCGAAACCTTAAGCCACTACACCATCAGGGAACTCCCCTGTTGTTTTTTTTTAATAAAAGTAAATTTATTTTTCTTGTCGTAAACTAAACATGAGTTTTAGAGACTATACAATACTAAAACAGAAATGAAACTAAGATCTTTATATGAAGCACATTGAAAGCCATAAAATAAAATGTAATTTTGTAGAGATAAATGAAACATCAGAAAATACAGCAGAATAATTTGAAAATTAAAGCAATGGACAGAAAAAAAAACTGGATAATGAATGAATATTACCAAAATGAGACTTAAACTGATTCAAACAAAATAATTTACTAATGTAACCATATGGTTTAGAACATGATGATACAGGTCCAACGTGAATAGAGTTGGTGTGAAGGGAAAGAAAGTAAAGCATCTAAAATAGAAACTCTAGTAATGGGAACCTAATAATTATTGGAAATATGCATATCTATGTCCTTAGACATATAACTTTTTTAACATATAAAATAAGTTTAGCATAATATTCATAATTATCCATCAAGTAAGCCTCATCAATTACATCCTCGGAATAATTCTAATCATTTATACTTGTCTGCCAATAAGAAAAATTAGAAGTACATCCTATGTAAAATACCCACTACACTTCTTTGAAATATGAAATAATATTTTTCAAAGATGATTCAAAATAAAGGGATTAAAAAGCTGACATAATGTGATCCTACCAGAAGCAGCCAGGAACAGCTCTTCACTGAAAGAAACACTTTTCCTCAGAACTGGGCTGACAAGGCTAGAATGATGAGGGGAGAGGCTAGATTCCGAGAGGAGGACACAGGACTTTTTAAGATGAAGGGAACCACAAGAGAGAGAGGGGGAGCTGGGATACAGGTAAATCCTAGGCCCCTGTGGGTAAGGTGCTGTGGAGGAAAGTAGCAGAGAAAAGATGCAGATTCAGAAGATGATCAGAAAATGCAAGATAAGGAAAGCAATGATGAAGCAAAACATGACAGTAAAAATGAATTTTAAAATGCACACACAAATTACACTAGGCATAAGTAGTCATTAGCAAGACCATCTACCCAACATAATATAAGTGAAAAGCATAATCTAAAAATTAATAATACCTTTACAAACTTCACATTCATTAAAAATTTTTAAATCACTAACATAAGATTTTATGCCAGTCTAATCAGTTTTCACTGATTTCTTAAAAACACTTCAATTACCTGTCTTCTTTTGGTTAAGAATGTGTAAGATTAAAATGTATCACATTTTACAAATTTTTAAAGTCAAAACCTTGTTGCCTCAAATATAAACACTTATAAAGTGGTAAAGTGCAGTACTTCAAATGTTACTAGAACATATCCCTTATGAGTATTTAAACTGAATGCTCATTTTTAAAAAAATTAAACAGTACCACATTAAAGAGTTGTCATTAATTTTAAATAAATAAAATAATAACTTCTTTCCAGCTTCAAGATGTATGTTAATACTTTTTTCCTCTAAAATTTTAAATACTCAAATCTGACCATATTATTGTTTACATTTACAAAGATTTAAATGCGCCCTGGATCACAAAAACTATGTGTGGTTAAAAGTCTGACTAAAAATGGTAAAAATTAGCTTGACTTAGGTGCTGAATCAATATCCTATCACTAGCACTCTCAATTTCTACAGTGACTAGTTGAGTAGTTGAAAAAAAATGTGAAAAAAATATAAAATGTAAAAAATTAGAATTCATTAGAACTAAATCTATATGAATTTTTATTTATTTTATTTTACCGTTAAATTTATTGGGGTGACATTGATTAGTAAAAATCTCATAGGTTCCTGGTGCTCAATATGAATTTTTTAGGAAAAGACCTATCTGAAAAACAGGTGATAATTTTAACTACAAATGGAAAAAACTTTTCCAGTCTAAAGTTTATTATTAACTTTATTATATTTTTGGCTCCCCAGTTTACATATAATAAATTAATCATAATCAGTTTATCTATTCTATTTCTCAAGAGACCGATTTTGTATATAGGTAAATTAGAAGGCAGAGATCATGAAATATATGCTGAATTACAGCTTTAGACATTTTAGAACCATAATTTTGTCATTTTAAATCTTCACAAGAAATGGGAATGCTCCTATTTCTTGTATATTCAAAGTATTTGAAGATACTCAGGGACTCATGATAAAGCCAAAGGCAGCTTATACACATAAAATATAGAAATGCTTAATATTACTTCTTACAAAGGAATTTTTAAAAATCTGAAAATTTGGAGCTAGAAAACAAAATGCAAAGAAATTTTCATTTGATAATACAACTGATGGCCTACTAGAAACCGAACAGACCAGTACACTACTTCAGTTAATTTATTACTTGACAGTCTTCTTAAGGTTTGGCCTTTACGGTAAATTAAAGAAAAAGAAATAGAAAGACCAAGGAAATGCTTTTAAAAATTTATCTGTGATATGGCAAAATAAAATAACAACAATTGAAAAGTGGCCTAGAATACACACCCACACACATAAAAAAAAGCAATAGTGCACAAAGCCTCAAAACTTAAGAAAACTTGTTCAAATACTATCTTAAGTCTTTCTTGTTTTGACTGTCATGAATTCAAAACCAGAATCTCATTCTTTATTCAAAAAAAGAAAAAGAGAACCAACTACAATATGAATGGTTCAATTTTATTACATGAATATGGTTAAGATGTCACATGCCAATGCATCCTTTACAATCAAATATCAATTATCAATTATTTTTAGATGTTACTCATAATTACGTGTGTAAAAATAAAGTTATTCTTTTCAAAGAGTGGTGTGTTCATAATTATCTTTCTTATATTTTATGACATTTATAAAAATAGATATTAAATCTACAGGCTTATGTTTTATTGCCTTTTCTTTGCTTTGGAAGTAGCAATGGTTCTAGAATTAGATTTCTTTTCACTGCCTTCATAAAATTTGGGGTCACTTTATAAATTTCTTATCTAATACAAAAATAAGGTTTATTAAAGATAAATAAAAAATAACACAAACAAGAACTATACCTGGCAAGGAAACTGCCAGATCAAACTATTATTTACAAAAGTTGCAAACTATTAACTTTTGAATGTTTTATTTATTTTCTACTTTTCTTGAGAATAGTAATTTAATGATGAAATGAGTTAATTCTATGTTACAGAGTAAGGAACTAATTTAATTTTTCTCAATTTTTTGTCATAAACATTCATAGATATTCAAAGATTATCAAAACACACTTAGGAGAGGAAAAAAATTATAAATTTCATACACTGAGAATAAATAAAACAAAACTTCTATTTTCCAATCTAGAGAGTAAGATTAGCAAAACCAAACATTTTAAATAACAAGTTAATAGATGTATGTACTCCATTACAACCATTCTAGTCATTCATAATATTTTTTCATAATAAAATCTTAGAATTAAAGTCAGAAATAGAAACAATGAATTCAACTTGCATGAAGAATTGGATTGTAAGCTACTAGTGTTACTTTCTATTCAAACACTTTAAGAGGTTATTTCTCTTGATTTGAGCATGAAATGAGAAATATCTACATGCAAAAATAAATCCTGGACTTTATATCTACACTGTAATTAAATCAACAAAATCTCTGAACAAAATCATTTCTGAACCATACAAAATTTTCATTTTTAATTGTAGTACTTGAAAATGATCGTATTAACATTATCTTTTAACTTAGATGCCAAAAACAGGAGAAAAGGCTTGAATGGAAAGCTAATAAGGAACGAAAACAAATTTGAAAAAAAGAAAGAGAAAAGAAAAAAATAAAAGGTGGGTGGAAGCGCCTTACCAGTTTTGGGTGTCAAACTCAAATCTGTGTCAGAAGAAGAGGACTGTCGACTGTAGGACTTGGAAGGTGAAAAGGAATAAGTTTGGTTTTTCAGAGGGGTTGAGGGTCCTGATGAGTGAGTATTGGGGTTGGGATCTTCATTGAAGGGAATCCTGCCAGAAGAAGGTGGAGAAATATTAAGTAATCATGTGCCAAAGAACTTGACAGAAGGCAGCATGATCCAAACACCAGGGAAGTACTGGGGCAGGGCCAGCAGTCATTTCTTAAGTGTGGAGCTGGGTAGGAGGCCAGTCAACCAATTGCTGTTTTAACCATTCATCATTCTTCAGATAAATAATTATCTGCATTGAAACAGTTAATAAGCCAAGTAAAAAAGCAAAAAAGAATGAAATGACAGACTCAGGGGGTAAAAAATATTAAAAGGAGAAATAAAAAGAATAAATACATGACTGAAAATACTTCCAAATAAACAATGCTTTTTAAGTTACAAAAAAAATGATGACTGCAAATGGTGTGTGTAAATATTCACAATTTTTTTTATATTTGCACACACACACAAAAATATCTTCAAAAGAAAAATGTTTCCTTATCCTATAGCATCAAGAGTGCCACAGCTAAAAACACAGCAGAGAGGAAAATTAATATAGCTACAGAGAAACATTGTTCTGTATGCAGAGTAGTTGCTTACCTGTTTTCCAATAGCTCTCTTCCACAGAATGAAACAGACCCTACTGTGACAAGTTTTGTACACAAAATAAGCAAATAGGAATCTTTGGCAGCTATTTCATTTAGAACCCAATCATCAATTTTATTTCTAACCAAATGTAGTTATAATGGCAAAAATACATACTGGAGGATTCTTTTAAAAACTCAGAGAGTACATATATATACACAGAATAGGGTCCTTAGAGGATCCATGGAAGAGACTTTGGAAGCTGGAAGATCACTTTCACTTCCATGTAGTTAAAGCCTCTGCAGCAGCTACAGGATTTCTTTACTGCAGCTGGACTTCGGGTGAGACAAGGAGGAAGCCAAGACTTGTGGTACCTGCCTACGCTACCTGCCTGCCTGCCCTCTGCAGCCACGCTGCCTGTGGCCTGCCTTCCCCAGCTCTGGAGTGAGCAGTCTCATACCAGTGTAGATGAGAGTGGGAACAGACACAGAGAAGTTCTGAGTAAGTCGAGAGCCAGTAGCAGTGTGAATTGGGCTGTTGTGAGTCGACCGGCATCCATGGCTTGGAGGATGTACCAGCGGAGACCTGAGGGAATTTGTGGTCAAAGTGGAAGAAAAGAAAATACATACAACAGATAGCAAATATGTTAAAATAATTTCAAAGGAGCTGTAGTTAGGGGAGAGGAATTTTTTTTTTAATCCTTAGCATGCAGAACACAAGTTGAAATTTTAAAAAATAGCTAAATATTCATTCATTGGGATACAGTTTTTTAAAGGATCAGATTAATCAATTAGGACTGTGACTAAGAAAAATAGCAAGCAGAATTGTCAGTGGAATTAAAATTGAAAAAAAGACTAAGATTTGGATTTTAAGTTGTGTTAAAACGTTTATTATTATTTTGATCACCATAGAGGTTAACTACCCAGTATTTCAGGGAGAAAATACCCATAAAACTGAAAAGTCAAATCTGAAGTTCTTATATTACCTTTGAAACTGAGATATGAATAATTGCTGATATAATTAATTATATTTTCTATAAAGTTTAACTAACCAAACTATATCTGTTAGAATCTCAAGATAGTACTTAAGAATATGAACAATGACAGCATAAAGAGAAATGAGTGAACTGAAGGGATATAATTCAGATATAAACAGTCCACATTTTAACACACCAAGGGCGGTTTGGGGAAAATACAGCCACAAATGCCTCTATTTTTCATATTACATGGATGGATACTTTCCGGACAGCCCAGGTACAGCTTAAAACCAGGTTACACTGGGAGCAAAACAAAGCATGGAAGCACTGCTTTTAAAAGCATGTTAATAAAGCAATGTAAATGATTTTGGTCTAGCTCTCAAAGAGAGTAATATATTATTTAACCTTAAACAATTTATTTAAACTACATTCTGAACTGAAATTTTGTAAAGTATCAACTTACATCCTGCAAAAGACCCCATGTATGTACATGTATAGATATATTTAGAGGAGATACAGATAAATATTTTTATATCATTTAAAATTTTCACAAAGCAATTTGGGTAAAAAGACACAGTTATTTACATTGGATGGAGGGGAATATATTATATAACCAAAATCCTGGACTCCATTTTAGCAATTATTTCACTGTGCAATGCCTCTGCTTATGCACAATAAGGTGCAAAGAATCCTATGTGAATACACTCTGAAAAACTATCATATTCCCATTTTTTTAGAATTCAAATTGAAAGCAAGCCAAAAGGCCAACTTTTCCTGGCCTTTTTTTTCCTTTTCCATTGCATAGGGAACATTCCCAACCATCACAATTTATCAAGGTATCACTAACTGGAGTAATTATCTTTCATAGGGTCTACTACTTTTAGAAAACATCACTGACTTTACAGTAAAACAAACGTTTCTACTTTTGTTGTTAGTTTTAAAATATGTTTAATATATCTGATAAGAAGCAAAAATCTCATTAGTGAATTATATATAAACAACTGAGTGAGGTTTTGTTTTCATTTTTTTCTTTCTCTGTTGATATTACTAACAAAGAAAAAGTCTGAGAATCGGTGCCAAACAGAGGAGAAATTATGGCTAAAGTCTTTTAGAAAGTACTTTTTTCCTAGAGAAGCAATAAATCATATTTAAATGTACTTTCTATCATCAAGATAGTTCAGCTAGGAAACACCAAAGAGATTTATATTGTGAATTGCACTAAATATCTAAAAGGCAAAGAAAACAAACTGATGGAGAACACATCATTAATAAAGGTAAAACAAAGTACATCAAATAAAATGAACATTGTAAAATATTCAAATTATGACATCACATTAAAATCCAAATACACTGGAGCATCACCATAATGTATTCTTAGAGTTATTCTTATCAGTTTCCTTGCATGAAAGGTTGCCTTACAATAATACTCTCGTGGTGTTTCTAATATTAAATCTATTCCGACAGGAACATAATCCAAACTATCTTCTATCAAATTTCTGTCTTCTGGGAATCAACAACGTTATAATTCCAAAATAATTATAATCAACTGAATCATAAAATAATTTTAAGCTAGCACTCAAATTCTTTCAATAGGAAAAAGCTAGCTGAAATAAAGCAGCAGTCTGAGTACTGAAGTGTTTTGTTTTATTTTTTAAATAACATGACTTAGGTGGTAAGATGCCTTTCAGAAAATCTTAATGAAGCAATTTAAATACTTCATGGTATGAGTATTTGACAATTTAATCCAAATAGCTACAACAAAATTAAAAAAGAAGAAAACTTACACAATCCCAGAAGATTTACATTATTGGAACACTTACTGAATGTTGGCAAAATGTATTCCCCTACTACCAATTTATCATTCTAAGACACCAACAGATAATATAGCTTTCTTTTTCCACTAAGTAATTTAATGAAAACAGAAATCGTACAACACAGCTGCAAAACTCAGACCCCTTCAGCCAATGTAGATAAAGCTGGAGGTTGGCAGAAGGAGGGACCCAGGTCATTACTTAAACATGCTATAGAGGGAGTTCCCTGGTGGTGTAGTGGACAAGGCTTCATCAATGTCAACGCTGCAGCCTGGGTTCAATTCCCAGCCAGGGAACTACCCACATTAAAAAAAAAAAAAAAAAAAAAAAAAAAAAAAAAAAAAAAAAAAAAAAAAAGCTATGGAAAAAGAAAAAAATCTGTATCCCTCAAAAAGTTACCCCTGCAATCTGACTTTACCTGTAGCAGCAACCAGTTTATATCTTTTTAAGAGACACTTTAAATGGAATATAAAGCAAATTCACTCTTCCAATTTATTTAAAACAGTTTATTTTATTTGCAATGTATTTCCAAATAAAATTAGGTAATGTATGTGTTCCCTTTTGTGACTAAAATTTAATTCAAATAACTAAAGGCCAGCAGAAAGAAAATAATTAAACAAAAAGAATAAACTTAAGATAAAGAGGAAAATCTCATTCGCAAAAAGGTCATTTAAAAAAAAAAAAAAAAAAGATTGCATTCTATTCAACCTCTCTGGACTATTGCTGAACTGGGAACTATTTCAGGTTTTCTGACTACAGAATTCTGACTCCCTGATGATAGAGGAAAGGGAGGATTTTACACCCTAAAGGCCAAATTAACCCTGCTATCTGTTTTATAAGGAAATAAGTTTTATTGCAACACAATCACACTCACTAATTTGCATATTGTTGGTAGCCAATTTCACACAATAGTAGAGTTGAGTAGTTGCTGTTAGCAAAGACTAAATTATTTACCTTTATCTTCTGGTCATTTACAGAAAAGTTTGTTGACCATTGATCTAAACAGTGGTTCTCAACCTTCCTAATGCCACGACCCTTTAATACAGTTCCTCATGTTGTGGTGACCCCCATAAACTTATTTTCGTTGCTACTTCATAACTGTAATTTTGCTACTGTTATGAATTGTAATGTAAATATCTGATACATGTTTTCCGATAGTCTTAGGCGACTGCTGTAAAAGGGTCAGTGGACCCCCAAAGGGGTCGCAACCCACAGGTTGAGAACCGCTGATCTAGAAGAATCACTAGATCAGTGAGTGGTTCTCAATAGAAGTACTACTGGCATTTAGGATGGAGTTAAATGGAGTTGTCTTTTGCTGTGTAGGAGTCAGAATTTCTAGTCCCCAACAGGATTGTCCTCACCCCGATCATTTTAACAGAAAGTTTTAGATTCAGACAGTCCTTGTTGACAGCATCGGCACCACCAATTTGAACATTTTATTGGATCACACAGTTTTTTAAAAATGTAAGAGTCTAAATTCCTTTGGATCAGGATAAGCAAACTCCTTTTTTTGGTAAACAAAGATAGAAACTCTAAGGCCAGTGCCTGAAGTATTTACTGTCTGACTTTTTACAGAAAAGGTCTGCCAACTTTTTTGCTTTACACAGTCCCCTGTATTACCCATTTAATTATTTCTATGAACTACTTGGCCTCTGTAGACGTATGAGTCTGAGACCCCTGCATAAGTCAATCTGTCCTGCTTTCAATAATATGTTGCTTATAATAAGCATAATTGAGTGATCGAGTATAGGGTTTTAAGCATTTCCCAGAGAATAAGTAAAATTCCACATAATGCATATTCATTTTATGCTTTAGTATACAGTGTCTAAATATCTGGAATAAGTGTAATTTTATATTACTTAATATGAACTTCATATTAAGACTCTAAAGAAAATATGAGAAATTATCTAAATAGTTTTAAGCTTCAAATGTTGATAGTCATCTCTGTAAGAAAAATCACCATAGGAAAAAAATGTATGTTGAACGACACAACTAAAATGTTTCAAATTAAATAAAAATGTATAGATAAAGACAAAAAGATCCATAAGAACAATTCATTGATTTATACTTACTCCTTCATTTCTTTGGATGGGGAATTACATGCAGGAAGTAATGCTGCTGGGCTACTTAATTTATCCAGTGTACATGCTGTTCCTATGGCTCGTACCACTAACCCAGACTCGCCTTCCAGATCGAAACACTGTAAGTACCCAACAACCGCATTTCCTCTCATTTCAAGGACTTTCAAGCCAATCTTCCTCTGCAGTTCACCTACAAAAAAAACAAAGAAAAAATTCTGCTTCATATCTCCACATTATATAATATAAAATTGGATATGGTAGTAATAAAGAAGAGTCTATAAAACCACAGATTTTTTTAGAACCTGAAGAGAACTTAAAAGAGTACCTTGTTCAGCCTCCTACTTTCAGGAAGATATCATTACCTACATTTTATGGATGTGGCTGGTAAGGTTCACTCATTCATGCATTCATTTAATAAGTAGTTTCTGGTTGTGTACTGTGTGCCTGGCATTCTTCCTTTCTTCTAAGTACTAGAGATACAGAGATGAACTAGAAAGATAAAGCTCCAAATCTAGTGGAATTTACATAATGGTGGGAGAAACAAGATAAAAAACAATAAATACAACAGACTCCCCAGTAACCAGAACTCAAGTAACCAGCACTCTCAAGCAACCGGCAAAAATTTTTCTTTTTTGGAGATTTCTGCCAGTTGCTTGCGTTTTGGTTATCAGAAAGTCTAATTACATTTATCTGGCATCTACAATCCCCACTTGGTTAACTGAGTCTACTATATAAATATTACCTATAACATAAATATAACAATATATAATACATAATATAATCTAATGTAATTACAATGTATAATATACAGGAACCCCCATATAATACAGTTGTTAAGTTCCTTTAAAATGCCATGTTATGCGAACCCATGTTATATGAAACAAAGAACTAGTACTTAAAAGTACTATTATATTTTTCTAATTAAGAGAAATATCTTTATTAAAGCAATTTTCACCAAAAGTATAACATATTAACATGTATTAAATGTTTTCTTCATCATCACTAAACACCATTAACTGAGGGGGTTCTCTTTTTGACAAGATATCTTCATACTCTAAACTTCCTTCAGCATAATCTTTACTTCTATTCTGTACTTTTTGAAAAAAATCTGTTATTTTAGATTGCTTGCTTTTAGGTGAGAGATCTTTATAAATTTCATTATATGGTGCTAAGCCCTTGTACAGTTCTCTCTTAAACTTGGTGCTTCTTTCAGGGGTAGGATCTTCATTTAGGAAACATAGCTCCAACTGCTCAGCTAAGTCTAGGCCTTTCTTTACACTTTTTAGAGTAAACTGTTTAGCTGCTTCGTTTTCACCTGTGCTAGCATCCCTTGAACTATCTTGGCATATTCCAAATATTATTTCCACCAAATTTTCCCTAATTTCAAATGAGATACCTTTTGCTCTTAAAAGCTCTTATTGCACTCTGTGTTGTTCGGGGATTTCTCTCATTCTCGAATGGTGTTAGAGTGACACCGTGTTCTAGAATGCTGTGTTGCAGGAGGGTTTCCCCAATTCTCGAATTGTGTTAAGAGTGAAACTGGGTTATAGAAGAGCCATGTTATACAGGAGTTGCCTGTAATTTATACATTATATGTGATTGCATATCATTTAATATAAATATGTAGAATAAATACAAATGTAAAACATATAATTAAATGTTACTTAATATATTACATATAATATATAGTAAATGAAAATAACATATTTTTACTTATTTATAAGTACCAATATATTTAATAGAAATATATTTGTATTTTTCTATTTAAAATATGTAAATTTACTATATATAAATATAACATTTATAGTTATTAACTGTCTGATTTGTATTTATATACACTCCCATTTATATATGTAAATATGAATTTTAGACAGTAAATAAGTTCTTCAAAGAAAAATAAAGGAAAGTAATTGGGTAAGAGTGGCTGGATCGGGTAGAAGGATCTACAAATTGTCAGAGAAGGACTATGAAAAGGCCACATTTGAACAAGAAGCATAAGAAAGATTACCTAAACTCTAATTACAAATAAATGCTAGAGAGAGAAAACTAGAACGCAGTTTCCTACTGCCTTGCTCAGGGCACTTTCCAGTATGCCACTTCGTGAGCACAATTTCCTTTTACTACCTGGTTAAAAATGAACTATAAGGTTCTGATTCAGATTTCTTCTTGCTTTAAGATGGCAAGGTATGTGTGTTTAGGAGGATGGGGCCAGGGGTAGGGAATCAATCACTTACAGTTACAGTCTTCATCGTCATAGTATAGGTAGCATGTTAAAAGGAAGGGGAAAAATCTGGAGTATTAAGTCAATCAGTAATAAAATTTTGTTTCGTTTTTTTAAATACCTGACATTAAAGAAATGAGTCTCTGTCTGGCCTCATTTGATGCCCTTGGTGTGCGAATTCGATCAATCCATTGATATTCTGGGTCTTCATTGACCACAAGTTCTTCTACAAATCCATGAATAATTACAGCTCTATAGCACTTTGGAATAGATGTTGCTGTTAAAAGAAATTATATATTATGCTTGTATTTATCAAAAGGTTAAATTCAATTTTTTAAAAATGTACCTAAATTCTTACATTTTTGGATATATAGTACAAGAATATCTTTTACTATGATAATCACAATGTAATTATAATATTTCCAATCTAAGTTCCATTTTATTCTTAGAAATAATCATTTTCTTTCGTAAGAATTCTTATCTTTCTCATGTAAGCATAGTAGATATGAAATGTATTTTTATAATTTAGAAACCATCTATGGACTTCTTAAATAGCATTCAATATAAAGTTCAAAAAATCAAAATTAAAGTCAGCTAGCTGATTGTTATATAAATAGGTGGAAGGTAGATAAGGAATACAAAAACCTTTATTTATTCAAAGCCTTTTGAAAAAGCTCTGTACACCACATACTGCAGTCTCAAAAATAAAACAATGACATTTCTGATATAATCTAAGGAGCCATACAGCCTTGCAGTTTCTAATAATCCATGGCCATATGGCCAACTGATTGAGTAAGTCGCTGGACTACTTAACAGACTCATGTAGTATATAGGTTACCATTATTTTTGGATTTAAGTAAGATCTTGCCAGATTCAAAAAGGGGACAACATGTGAACATCTACACCAAACTAGACTCTTAAAATAAAACATTTATGCCTTGAAACTAACTTACAACTACTTAGGAGTTTTCCACTCTATTAATCCAAACTGGCTATGAACTGCCCTGATCTGCCCAATTCCCTTCCATATTGCCTGGTGTTTATGGGGCTCCACACTGACAGAAGTCGATGTAATTTTGAACAATAGCACAGTGCTTGGCTATAGTGTTCTGTCCCTATCTTTCAGTGTCCGGTAGGAGAATAAAACACCACTGGACTTCTCTTTTGTTTTTCTTTTTGACAGTTATATAGAGTTTAATATAGCCACATCTTTTATACATTTGACAAAAGCAACTTGCTCTAACTTATGACATAAAACTTTAATAAGCAATAAAGCTCTATACACCAGATTAGATTTTACCAATTTCTGTGAAAGTGGTAAGGCAAATACAGAAAAATTATTTTTGACTTATTTTTCATAAATGTTGACCTACTGGTACAAGGGTTAAACCTACATTAGATGAGTGGCCGCAACTTTCTCCCTAAGTTGGTGTCCAATAATTACACTTTTTAAGACCATAGGAGACTTCTCTAAGACATACACATCCATTCACCACAAATGTTTCCACACCTGTCTTGTCCGGTTTTAGACAGCCCATTTGAATGAAGTCTGAGAGTGTGAGATTTCTTTTCATTGACTGAAAAAGTGTAATAAGTCCTTCTCCCTTTATATCGTTGCTGATGACTGACAATCAGCTGATGTTAAGGCAGCGCAGCTACTCTTCAGATACAGTATATTACCTGTTTACACCAGTTTTTTATAACATGCTTACATATATACAGTTCAACAAGGCAGTGATTTTCTTTCAACATGTGGCCTAGATGAACTGTGGACTCTTCCTGTTCACCAGTATAGGTTGGTTTAGGTTTATTCCCTTGGTTTTGAGTTAGGACTGTAACAAATGCTATATCATACTTTGCTTTCCCAAAAGAAAGTCACTGAGATCTAAAATCTCTAAGATGGATTATTTTGTATTTTGAAGCAAAAAAAATTCCACCTTTATGTTCAGTCTTATTTCCAGTTATTCTTAGGTATATCAGAGTTTTGTTCTTATGTAGGGTTTTAACAATTCTCTACCTACAGGCACAATGCCATGAAACATAGGTTTAAGTAAATGAGATTCAGTTGTTTCACATTTATACAAATGCTTTAAAATTCTGGAATCCAAAAATCCACACCTGTTAACTCTTTATACCAGCTGTTACTCTTCCCAGTGGCTGTCACCAGCAATGTTTGTTATTCTTCTAATCATGCTCATACATAGGCCAGGGTGGAGACTGGAGTAGCAGCTGGAAAAGGGGCCAGGGTTGGGGCAGGAGTGGGGAAAGGCCAGATACAGCCTCCCTGTGGGCCACACTCGCACTGTCATGACAACCACATGCACATGTGCCCCACTGAATTTTTCTAACAAAAATTTCTATGAATTTGTAAAAAAAATTAGACATCATTTACTTAAAATTAGACAGTCCCCAGAACTACAACAGTTGTTTCTGAAAAATTAACAATTTTCTCTTTGGCATTAAAACCAAAGTATAACAGGTTTTTCCCTTAGCCTTCTAAAATATTAATTTAATTTCCCATATTTATCAATTATTAATTTCCTATTAAATGAGTAATAAAATATATTTACTTACTGCAAAAGAATTTGACTCCACATGATGACTGCCTAAATCGATTTAAATCATTGAAGAGGTCTACTTTGACAACCACATTGATTTCCCCACGGATACCTATAATTTCAAAAGGAACATGACAGTGTCTACTTTAAGAAAATAGAGTGTAATTAAATAAGTAAAAAAAGTCAATATTTTTAAATAATGTGTCAATCATAACCAATGCTAATTTTGTTTCCTAATTATTTTCATTCTAAGTAGTTTATTATGTTTTCTAAAGAACATGTATATATTAAAGAATAAATAATTTTCATTTTTAGTACAAGTCTCCATTTATTTGAACCAATTTAACTGGAAATGAGTCCCATTTAAATTGATACGATAATGATGATGATGATAATATTTGCTGAGAATTGATAATGTTCTAAATGCTTTACAGGAGTTCCCTGGCGGTGTAGTGGCTTAAGGCTTCGGTGCTGGCACTGTCAACGCTGCGGCCTAGGTTCGATTCCCAGCCAGGGAACTACCCACATCAAAAAAAAAAAAAAAAAAAAAAAAAAAAAAAAAAAAAAAAAAAAAAAAAAAAAAAAAAAAAAAAAAAAAAAAAAAAAAAAAAAAAAAAAAGCTTTACAAGTAGTATCTTCTGTAGTATTATTACCCTCATTTTTCAGAGAAAGAAACAAAAGTTTAATAAAAGTTAAGTAAATTGCATTGCGTTAACAGCTAGTAAGTGGTGAAGCCAGGATGAAAAGTCAGATCATTATTATCCCTGAGTAAATGCTCTTAACAACTAATGCAAGAATCTGATTTAACACAAAGGAAGTTTTATTATTTTTAATGAATGAACTATAGTAATAAGTTAAAATAAGCTAAGAAATTCCAAGAAAAGGCGATTTTCAGAAAATGCTATATAACAACAAAAAAATGACCCAGCCCCTCTCTAAACATTTACTAAGTATTTTTATTTGTCTCAACTGACTTCCTGCAAATTCATACTTATAAAGGAATACCATATTTTGCCGTGTATAATACATACTTTTTTTGCCCAAATTTGAGAGGGGAAAAATAAGGATGCACGCAATACACTAGCAGTACTAATTCTGCATGTATATGTTTTTAATCCTTTTATTTATGTTTATGAGTTAAAAGTGTAATGCTAGATATCAATAATAATACCCATATGCAAAATAATGCCCTGGAATACAATAATCTTTTTTTATATAAAAAAAGTTTTATAGGGGGTCCCCTGGTGATGTAGTTGCTAGGTTTTGGTGCTCTCAACACTGCAGCCTCAGTTCAATTCCCAGCCAGGGAACCACAAAAAAAAAAAAAAAAAGTTTTATATATAAAATTTCTTATACCTGTATCTGTTCTTGTGTTTTGTAATTATTTGTTATATAAAATTTCTTGTACCATAATATGTTAAAAAATAAATGCTAAAATTCCTTTATAATACAAAAAACAAGTACCTAAGTATAAACAAATAAAAAATTGGAATAAAAATTAAAACACTGCTTCTCTGCCCACAACCAGCCCTGCCTGTGGGACCAGAGTTCAAGACAGCGGATCCCAAAGTGCAGAGCACGGACCTCTGGGGAAACTGAATACAGAAAAGCAATGGTCAGCACTACCCACACGCCTGCTCTCAGCAACAGGTGGGGAACAAAGACACTAGTTGCCCTACCCCACCGTCCTGCCAGACCTCTGTCCCTGCACCCCCTCACGCCATCAGCAGTGAGCTTCAGAAGAAACTACAGCAGTGAGAGTCAGATTAAGGAGCAGAATATTTATAAACAGAGAGGCTGCCAGAATGAGAAAACAAAAAAATATGTCTGAAAAAAAAGGACAACAGAAAACCCCAGAATACAAGTAGAAGCCAAACGACCTATGAAAGACACAGCTCAATACCATGATTACAATGATACTTAAGCAACTTAATGAACATTTTAACAAAGAGATAGCAAGTATATAAAAGGACACAGAGACAATAAATAAAGACCAGACAGAGATGAAGATTACAGTAAAGGAAATGGAATAAAAGGGATTTCCAGACTAGATGAAGCAGAGGTGTGAATCAATGATTTAGAAGATAAGACAAAAGAAAACACCCAATCAGAACAACAAGAAAAAGGAATCCAAAACAATGAACATAAGCTAAGACTCCTCTGGGACAACATCAAGCTTAATAAAATTCCTATCATAGGGGTATCAGAAGGAGCAGAGAGACAGCAAGGGATAAAGAACTTACTTGAAAATACAATGACTGAAAGTTTTCCTAACCCAACAAAGCAAACAGACATACAAACTCAGGAAATACAGAGAGTCCCAAACAAGATGAACCCAAACAGGACTACACCGAGACACATCGTAATTAAAACGACAAAAGTTAAAGAAAAAGAGAAAATTTTAAAAGCAGCAAGAGAAATGCACCCATATGACTCTCAGCTGATTCCTCATCAGAAACTTTGCAGGCCAGAAGGGACTAGCAGAAAATATTCAATGTGATGGAAACCAAGGATCTACAACCAAGATTAATGTATAGGAAGGCAATTATTCAAAATTAAAGGGATTACCAGATAACAAAAAATTGAAAGAGTTCATTGTCACCAAACCAGTAAATACTACAAGGAATGTTAGAGTGACTTAACTTTAAGACAGGAAAAAGCAAAACTTATAAATGATGGAATGGTAATGGCTACATGTCTATAAACAGTTGCTTTTAATCTGTCTATAAACAGATTAAAGGTTTAAATCGAAAAGCATGGAGAGTTCAGCACTGAGTTGAGCAACAAACAGGAAGGCAGATGCAAATTCACTTCACTTACAGGTAAAATCCAAAGAAAATAAAAAAGCAGAACAGAACAGATTCATAAAAATAGAGAACATTCAGTTTGTTGCCAGATGGGAGGAGACATGGAGGGAGGGAAATAAGGGGAGGGGATTGGGAAATTCAGTTTGGTGGTTACAAAGTAATAGGTAAGGGATATAGAGTACAGCAGGGGAATATGATCAGTTGATGGGCACTGGATATGGGGGGTGGAGGGGGCAGTGATGGGAGGAGGGCTGGAGGAAAGGGTGAAAAAGGGGAAACAATCAGAAGTACAAATTCATAGTCACTTAACAGTCACAGGGATGTAAAGTGCAGCATAAAGCATACAGTCAATAACACTGTAATAACTATATATGGTATCAAATGGGAACCAGATGTATCATTACGAGAATTTTATAAGTTATAGAAATGTCTCATCACTGCTGTACCTGAAACCAATATAATATTATATGTCAAATATAATTGGAAAAAAATCTATGTTAATAAAAGGTCAAAATAAAATGTATGAATCATAAAAAAGTAAAAAATCTGTTAATATAAATAATATTTTACAATATAAACAATATTTTTTACAAAAATATTATGAAAAACAAAATATAAATTATAACAGTGGCACTGTGTTACATTTTTACAAACCTCTATAAATATCCAGCTTAATATACCATTAGAAAATATGTTTTAGGAACAGAGTACAAATAGATGATTTGTAAATAATGTATTCACTTTCTATATTGTACAAATTTAGCTCAGGAAATTATATTTCAAATTATGTTCTACCAACAATACTTTGCTACTATGTCTAAAAAGAACACATCTTTTAAAGAGATATATTTTATAACCACCAAGTATAGCATAAAAGTCTTTAAGAATAAACTTGAAACTGTGGTTTATTTTCTTAAAATATACTCCTGGGGGGTTCCCTGGTGGTGTAGTGGATAGGCTTCAGTGCTCTCACCACCATGGCCTGCCTGGGTTCGATCCCCACTCAGGAACCAACCAAAAAAACAAACAAACAAAAAATATACTCCTTACCATGAATGGTATCATAAATTGGAAACCATCCCGAGATGACGGTTGCAGCTTCACTGTAGAGTAAAGGATCAATATCAATGTACACTTTACCAATGGCATCATTTGCACTGTAAGTATCATGGTCAAGAACTGTGATCTGCAGAGGTTCATCTTGTAAATCTTCATCATCCACCTAAAAGTATAACTTAAAATCAAATCTTGTCATTTAAAAATCATCATTACCATAAATGTATATATATAGGAAATGTAAACAATGACTTATTTCTGAAAAAAAAACCTGATTAACACAAAAATTGTAATTCCTATTTCTACACAAATTCCCAAATTTCTAGAAAAAAAAAGTACAGCTTACCTCCAAGCACAAAGTTAGGATGATTAAAAAAGTTTTAATTCCTTTTTCCACCTATTGTCCTACATTTTACTACTCAACCTGTGATAGCCAACAAAAATGCTTTAGGAATGTCATGAGTCAGTCCACGTATTATTTACAGATAGTAAGGATGCTAATGAGGACAATGACAGCATAATCTATTGACAAATTTATTAAGCACAAACGTAGAATAAAACTATAAGCAAAACTTTATTATTATTTGTAAGAAAAAATAATTTGAAGTCATTAAGTTCTCTCCTTCTTTTACTTACTTTTTATTAAGTATTCATAATGTGCCCAGCACTGTTACAAAGAGAGGGGCTACAATGGAGAATGCAATAAACTAAATGTTTGAGTTCCCTCAAAATTCATTGTTGATTCCCTAACCTCTAATATGAAGGTACTTGGAGATGGGGACTGTGGGAGGTAATTAGGGCATGAGGTTGGAACCTTAATAATGGGATTAGCATCAGGGAGAGCTGATCTTTCTCCTTACCATGTAAAAACAAAAGAAGAAAATGGCTATCTGCAAAGCGAAAGAGGGTCCTCACCAAAGCCCAATTATAGAACTCTGATCTCAGACTTTCCAGCACCCAGACTGTGAGAAATAAAATACTATTGTTTAAGACGCCCATTCTCCGTTGTTGTGTTGCAGCAGTCCAAACTAAGACAAAGAGCAAGGCAAATAAAAGATTTCTCCCTTAGGGAGGGCACACTGACTCTTTTGGCTGTCGTCTTATGGATACCATGCCATCCTATAATTTGCCAGTACTCTTCATCAAATATAGTGGCTAGATGGAACACAATATTATAGATAGTAATAAGACCAAGACAGACTACAAAAAGATTACTACAACTAAAATATCATACTTTTTAAATGTAGTCTGTGAATGTTTGTCATTACAACAGATATATCATACATTCATTAAAATTGAGCTTGTGGTTAAATCTCTTTATCTTCTTCATTACATACGCTATGATCAAGTGATACTTCTGCAATTCTTATAGTTTGATTAAGTTTTTAAACTTAATTATGAACATTATATCTTTCCCCATCCCCTGCTGAATTTCTTGGTAATTTTAGGCTAACAATCCAGCCTCTGATGATTATTTTAAGAATTAAAGTACATGAAGAAATATTGCTATCATTAATGTGATAATGTGAATGAATGATTTGTTTTAAAAAAGTAATCTTTCTCTATAAGAAAGACATAATTAAAATTTATGGATAAAATTATATAAAGTCTTGTATTTGCCTTAAAATATTCCCACTCACCCCTACAAAATGGGAGGCTAAGTAACAAATACATCAAAAATAGCAGAATATAGACAACCTAGGTAGGTAAAGGTAGGTCAGGAATAGGTAGTTCAAATTACTAACCCACTTTTGTGCATTTTTGAAAATTTTCATAATGAAATATTAAAATAAAACAATCATTTTAAATTTCAATCCATTCTGAATCACCTGCCATCAATAGCATTCTCTCTACCACTACCGCATCATCTATACATTTAATAAAAGGGAAAGAATCAAAAGATACCATTAATAACAATTTTTGTGCAGATTTATTTAACCAGCCACACATTTACATATGAGTACTATCACCTTGTTTCATGGGACACTCAGGTATCTCTTCCCTGACATTATAGGGCTCCATACTAATAGGTTACTAGAAATAGTTCGTGACATATACAGATAGCCAATAAATGAATAATCTGAATAGAGAAGTTTAGGAATTAAGACTTTCTCAGAAATGTCTTAAGTTTTTAAAAAGTTCAGCTGCAGAGCAATGACACCCAGCTAAAAGACTACATTTCCCAGCCTCCTTTGTAAGTAACAAGCTATAAGCATAAGTCACTAATTGAACTAAACAGGGTAGGTACAATATTGTGATTCATAAGCTATTTGGTTTTCATCTGGACTCACTGCTCCCAAAACCCTCGCAATTTCTTAAGTGTTAAGAGCTATAAAAAGTGTGATAAAAATTTTTTTTAATCTATACATTATGTGATTTCTGGTATATGCTAAAATTCAGAGAAAATTAGCATATATTAACATAATCCTTTTTTCACTGGGGTTCTCTTATTCATATATTATATTTTCTTAACTGTTATATTTTTTTAAAGCTCAATATTCCTAGGAAATAGATTTATAGTGTAGGAAAAGTACTATACCTGAAATAAAAGTTACTCCCATCACTCTTGGGGAAAAGAGTCACCTCAAAAAAATACACTAAAAAATGCTGACATTTTAAAAACTTACCTCAAATTTAAACCATTCCGAGTTCCACTGAGGGTTGAGGGACTTGAGATACACATCTGTTTTAAAGGTGGTATTACCAAATTTTACCTAAAGAAATAATTCAAATATAAATATCAAAAACATGAAGATACATAAAATTAAGGATCAGCCAAGCAGTGGAGGGACTAAAAAGACAACTCCTCCCCAGGACAAAAGGGAAGGAAGTTCGGATGGGTCACCAGTTCACTGACTCCATCTGGAACAAGGGATTACCCACTATACTACTTGACCAGCACTAAAGGAAAATTAAAAGCATAGACCATTATGTCAGTGTGAAGGAAGGAATCAGTACGTCCTTTATCAAACATGAGTTCAGACAAAAGAGAAAGTTTTAAGGACAGTAGATGAGCAAAAATAAAATCAGAAGGTCCTAAGTCCAGCTTTCTCTCACCATCTCAGCAGGGAAATCCAGAAGTATAGCTCATTATTATAAGAACTCAATAATATATCCTAACTTCCCCATATTTATTTTTTTAATTCCTTATTTTGTGCACCACAGTGATCAGCAATAAACTATGGTTGTTAAGGATTGTATGCTCCTATCCTTAGGGACAACGAAATGGCTTGCTTGGACAGAGAAGACTTTCTTATTTTATAGCCAGTCTTGGCAAATACTAAATCACAAAGACCTAAAAACAAGGAAATAAGAAGGAAGTGAAGAAGGAGGAGTGCTGGCTAATTCCCTAGAATTTGCTTCTGACAAGAATGGAGATTGTGAAACTTCAGATTGAATTTGAAAAGGGGTCAGGAAGTTTAAGAGCAAAAACAGCTAAGCAAGTACTTCCTAGATTGCCTCACCTTTCCCAAAGTCTTCTCTAATCTTGTCAGTTATCACCACTGTAAAGTACCTTTCCTAACCTCAGAATTCCCTAAAGGTTATCTGTCCCCTATATCACAATACCCAGCAGAGTTTTGCATACTGTAGATTTTAAAATATGCTGGTTCAATCAGATAATCTATGAAATCTCCTTTCCTTCTTGACCTACAATCCTACTTTTAGTATTATAATATTTATAGATATTAATGTTTAATCAGCCAAAAAAATTTCTAAAAGTGAAATATCTTTAACTATACCTTTTTTAATCTTCTGCATATTTTTCTAGTTACTTTATCATTCAATTTGAATTATCAGGACTGATACCAACCCATGTGAGACCTAGGCAGTTTGATTAGAGGACAGAAAGAATTAAAAAGTTACATTAAAAATAATTCCTTGCATGATAAGGAATACGTTAAAACCAGTAATAAAGAAAATCTAGTAAAAGTCTTTACCAAATATATCAAATATGTCACAAAGTGATAATTTACTCAATTTTTAACAAGTTCCTACAGAGTAACAAGATCAACGAAACAAAATGAGCAAATGACATGAACAGCCAGTTCAAAGAAATGGAAAAATAGATGTCTTTCATACATGTCAAGAGATGACCAACCTCATTCACACTAAAGGAAATGCAAATTAAACCAACATTTTTGCTTACCAGGTTGGCAAAGATCAAAAAGTATGAAAACAGTGTTAGGCACTCATACTCAGTTGGTGTACCAGTAAATTAGAACAATCTCTATACAGAGTACAATTTGACAACATACAGCATAATTTTAAATGTCTATACCCTTTAAGTTTGCACAGAGGTACACATAAGGAACATTATTAGCAGCAAAAGATTGGAAACAACCTAGGCATCCATTAGTTTGGAACTGGTAAAATTAAATATGGCAAAGTCACACAATGTAGTCCTAAATAGAAGAATGAAGCAGTTCTCTAAGCAGTGGTATGAAATAATATCCAAGATATATCTTCATACTGCAGAACAGGGTGTACAGCATAATTTGCATACAGATATATGATAAAATGTTAGACATATAATAGATGCCTATACATGCACAGATTATTTCTAGAAAGCTATATAAGAAATGTTAACGGTGGCCACTACGAGGAACAGATTGGTTAAAGGAAAGGCAATGAGAGGCTGACTCATTCCATACCTTCTGAATTTTGACCATGCACATATATTACCTATTTTTTAAATACATTATTTTAAAATTCAACAACACCAAAAATTAAAATAAAATCCAAATGGCAAAAACTTTATTTTCATTCCACTTACAGAATTCTGACCCACTTCCAAGAATTATACTAAAGAAGCACTTTCACGTAAGGTCTCCCCCAAAATACACAAAAACCTAAATAAATAGTCGGTCAAGAAAAAAGTGACTGAATAAATCACTAAAGAATCCTGCTAAAGAATGTAATCAGTAATAGGTGCTGTCAAGGAAAATGTGAAGTAGCAGAAAAAACCAAGTATTAGAATATATAACTGACAGCAATTATCTCTGAAGAAAGGACTGGCAGGGTGTGGGCAACAGTACAGTGAAGTAAGAAGCAAGGGGCTTTCAAGTTTTACTTCTGAGAATTCGAATCTTTTGAAATGGGAACTATTCATATATTGCTTTCATGATTTCTTTTTGGTTTTAAATGACAAACGTTAAAAAATGAAACTTAATGTGGGAACAAAAACCTAGAAAGAAGAGAGGTTACTACTCATTTATTAATTTTCAATATTCAAAATATCAAAGAAATACTTAATATTTAATTTACCTACAAACTGCTTAATTTGAAGTAAAAATGTTAGGATTTATAAAACCACTCACTATTCAAAAACCAAATGTACTTAGGGTTTTGGCTCACTGCAAAAAATAGCATATTTTAAAAGTTATGATTTAACACCCCCCTCAGTTTTGTCCCACTATAATGCAGTGCTGTATTTTGCACCTTTTCTTCTTTTTTTGGTGAACAGCTCATTCTAGATATAGTAAAGAACTGATATTCCCCACACTGCATTAAGCAAAAAAAGATTTTAGAAAAATAATTAGAGTGTGTATTTTGCCAACATGGTGATGACTCTTCTACTAAAGAAGAATCACAGTCCGTTAGGTCTTACTTAATTCAAATATTTTATTACTCAGCAATTAAGTAAATGCCTTAAGTTTATTAAAGAACATCAGGGATTTTAATGAGATTCTCTAATAAGTAAAAGCATTCTCCTTCCCTACTCATTAGCAAAATCACCTTGAGAAAGTTACTTAACCTGTTATTTAAGGCTGCTTCCTCCTCTATAAAGGGGGGTTACTGTGAGCATTACATGAAATAACGCATGTAGAGACCCAGCAAAATGTCTGATACACAAAAAATACTCATTTAATATTAATTTCTTTTCTTCCCTCTGTTCCCTTAAAGGTTCCTGGATAAACACAAAGTGATAATGTAGTTTAGCAAAACAGTTTGTAACATGCACGATAATCGTGAGATAGACTTTCATTAATACTTCCCTTGTACAGAATCCCATCCCATTCATCACTGAGATTCCTGCATGAGTAATCATCTTTAAATACTACTTGGCCTTCAATGGCGTCCTAAACTCCTCACACCATATACTGTAGAAGTTCCCTCAACCAATGCAATCAGGACCAGTAGTCCCACTGTATTTGTTTAATCAAATAATGTGGTTAAAGGAGAGTTTCCTGATGGTGTAGTGGCTTAAGGCTTTGGCGCTGGTGCTGTCAGTGCTGTGGCCTGGGTTAGATTCCCAGCCAGGGAACTACCCAGATACTAAATAAATAAATAAATAAATAAAATAATGTGGTTAAAGCTGAGAATCATTAAAAATAATATAAATTGTCAACATCAAAATAAAACATATATTAATAAATATTCAGGAGTTCCCTGGTGGTGTAGTGGCTTAAGGAGGCGCTGGAGCTGTCAATGCTGCAGCCCGGGTTCGGTTCCCAGCCAGGGAACTACCCACATACAAAAAAATAATAATAAATATTCATTTTTCTATCTTTTAATTTAAGACAGAGGCCTCTTCTTTGAGTAAGAGTCCATCCTTTTTGCGTAAACCATATCCATAAAGTATCATTTGTGATTGCCGGTTCAGGTTTCTTTAAAACGTGGCGGAAGAACTTAAAATTGTTTATAAGAAGCCATGAACACAGAATCCTAGACTTTTTTACAGTCTTATCTAGTCCAAGCATGCTTTTTAGTGACTGCATCCATAACTCTTTACGTAGCATTATCAACTTCATTTTCACACTTACTTCACTGATTTATATAAGACTTAAATAAATTACAATAACAATTAGAGTTGTCATAAACAACTGCCTCTTGGTAAAGCATATCGGCCAAATGATGGGAGAAGCAAGAACACAGGTACAATGGAAAATAATCTAATTATGTAGGGAAGTGAAGAATGTGCTTATCGCAAAAATGCAGAACAGTGTAATGAGTCCGTGTTCTGAACAGAAGTTGGTTAAGAGACCGTCCGCTGTAGACTTCTCCCCTAACTTTCAGACTACATGGTAATCTGTATCCCCACCCACCTAGCCAATTTTATTCCCCACTTCCATTCAACAATTTCAATTACAAATGTTTTGTCCTGCCTTTTGCTTTCACCAAGTTTGTCCTATTCATCTAAAAAAAATGTCCTTTTTTCCTGACCGCCTGTGGAAATTTTACCACCCTTCAATCCCAGCACAAAGATTTCTTATCACCAGCTTCATTATGTCCCTCTCCTATGAGCTCCTGTAGTACTTACAGTCTACATCATACAACTCATCCCTTTATTATATCATAATCCTCATTATCCCCTTTTTCCTGTATTAATCTTTCCTTTCTGCTGGATTATTCCTATTAGCACACAAAAGTGTTCTATCTTCTAACTTATTTTTTTAAGTACTAAAAGCCATAGACTGCCAATTCATACCACTCCTACTTCACTGACCATGTAATTTAACCCTCTTTAACTCACTTAACTGTGGGCTTCCATCCTTATCACTCCCATTGTCAGGATCATTAACCACCTCCGTGTTGTCCAAACCAATGATGTCTTTGTCCTCTTACTTGACCTCAGTGCCATCTGACAATTGAGTTTCCTTTCTAGAAACTTCCTCTCTTGCCTTCTAAAACTTTATCCTGACTTAATCGCCTACCCACTGGCTGACCAGTTTCCTTCCCCTAGTCTTCCACATCTAATAAAATTCTTAATGTCAAGTTTTTCAAGGATCCATATCTTTTCTCTCTCTAAGTCAGGAGGTTGCAAAAGGGAAGAACCAACTTCTGAAGTAACTAGAAATTTCCAGGGGTATTTTGGGGACAAGTAGTATTTAGGTGAGGAAGGTCAGAGATGCTAGCGTCCTGCAATGCAAGAGACAGTCTCCAACAATGAAGACCTGTCTCATTCCAGGACTTTTAAATGTCCCAACAGAGTCACATGGGTGAAAGACCTACCTAGAACCTAATTCAGTTTTACAGATAAGTCTTGTGATAGTGATTTAATATACAACCGTCATGAATATTAAGGGACAACGCTCCTTTTGCCCATGAGTTGACTATTTTAGAAAATCAGGTAGCCCATGGCAAGGAAGGCCTATCTGAAATGCCAAAGCTACACAACTGTCTCACTGTGTGAGAAGCAGAATCAGTCAAGTGATTTTAGACATGAGGTGAGGAACTCCCTCATCCTGCATTACTGCTTTATTTTCTCCACATGGAGCATTTCTCACCATCTAGCACACTTAATCTTATGCTTAATTATCTTCTTTATGAACTCCCTATTACCACTAAAATGTTAAGTTCCATGATTAAAAAAATTTTTGTTTTATTCATTGCTGTATGCTCAGCACAGTACACTATATCCAGTACAATATCTGATATATGTAAAAGCTCAATAAATATTCACAGACTCAATCTGATTACTTCATGTCTTCTACTACGGTCATGAACAAGTACTTCCACATTGAAATACAAATTTAAAAATATTTTTATTTTCTGTCATAGTACAGAGGATTATATTGATTTTTTTCATTGTGAGCACAGATAAGTTATTATACTAGCTATTAATATCATGCCAACATAGTAAAGGGTGGATTTCAAAATACCTCCCATATAAAGAAGATACTGAGATGCACAGGACTGTGTGAGCTCATTTTTAATTCATACCTCTTCTGAACACTATACTCACAAATACAACTTTCTCCTTGACAACTCCAACTGAAGGTCCAAATCTAACATGCACAAATAGAAAGTGATTCTACACTCAGTCAATCATCTCTGTTAACCCCATGGAGTCTCAGAAAATTACCCTAATGAGTCCAGAAAACTAAGTCATCTTTTAGTCTCCCTTTCCCTGACTTCCTACTTCAATCTATCAACAAATCTATTTAGACTCTAGTGTACCTTCCAAGTGTGTCTGGAATCTATCCACCTCTCTCCATTATCAAAACTATTACTATGCCCCTAACCACCTCTTTTATGAACTATTACAGAATCTCCTAATTAGCTGCATGCTTCAGCTCTTTCTCCTCATCAGTCCATTCTCCAGACAACAAAAGTGCTTACCTTAACAATTGCTTCCCAATGAATTTAGAATAAAATCCAATCTCTGAATCATGACCTCAAAGAGGTTATAAAATTGGCTTCTTGACTAAGTCTCCAACTGTATCTTACACACTTCCTCTTCACTTACAACATGCCAGCCATACACATCATCCTTCACTGTCTACAACAAATCTCCTCAGGATCTTCCCTCTGCTGAGATTCTCTTCCCCTCCAGGCTCTCTTGCTCCAAACTCCCTACACAAACACACAGCCACCCCTTGAGCAGCTACCTCCATCTCATCCAGCAGGTCTTTGCCTAATGGACACATCTTCAGAGGCCTCCCTTGATTACTCAACCTAAGGTAGATGTCCCCTATTATTCTCTTCACACTGTTTTCTTTCACGGCACTCTTCACAACTTGTAATTATATATTTAATCATTCCTTTACTTTTTAATGTCTCTCTCACCAAACTATAAGGTCCATAAAAACAGGAACCAAGTTTACTGTGTTCACCACTGTATATGCATCAAGTTGATCAGTGACCAGCACAGGGCCTGGGAAATAGGGGACACTCGATACTATTTGTTGAAAAGATTTCAGCCTTAAACACAACCCTTCTGTCACCAGCCAAAACTATTTGTTACCAAGGCCTGATAATTTTACCTAAGAAATGTCCCTCAGGGAGTTTCCTGGTGGTGTAGTGGCTAGGTTTCGGGCTGTCAACACTGCGGACTGGGTTCGAGTCCCAGCCAGGGAACTACCCACATTTAAAAAAAAAAAAAAAAAGTCCTCAGATTGTTCTCTTTTACCATTCCCACTGCCATTCTAAACATGCACACATTGTCTGGATAATTTTACCACCTTAACTGCTCATTGCCTCATTGCTCACCTGTCCAGTTCATCAATTACATCATCATTCAAGAAAGAAACAACCTAATACAAACATGACCTTATTTCATTTCTGCTTAAAAAGCTCCCAGGGCTAACCCCCTGCTTAGAGAATAAAGGAAAATTTCTTTAGTGTACAAAATGAGGTTTGGCTCCAGCCTCCATTTCCCACCTTATGTCCCCTCCCTTACACTACCCACATACCCCTTTTACTCCCGACACAGCCCAAATTTCATAAACATACCATACATTCCATTCTGTACCTTTAATGTTCCCTCTTCCTAGTAAAAGCCTGGGTGTCCTTTAGGGCCCAGCTCAAATGCAACTGGCTTAGAAAGCCTCCCTAAACCTTCAGAGACAGAATTAAACTTCCACATTCTACAACATTCATCTTGCCTTGGAGAGGCAGTATTAGCATAGTGATTAAGATAAGCAACAAGGCTATGAAGATTTACAAGTTTAAGCATCCTTAGGCAAACTATTTCTTGCTCCTAAGCCTCAGTTACCTCTACTGTAATATGGGATAATGATGCAATAGCAGAACTGGTTTGAGGACTAAGAATTAAAAAGTACTTAGTTCAGACCTGGCAATAATAAGACTCAATACATGTTATAAACCTAAACTGTGCAGGTCAGTCTCCGAGCTACCTGAAAGCATAGACTGTATTTTGGTAATCTGTGTATCCCCATTACTTAACATTCAGCCCCAGAACACATTCAGGAACTGTTTCTCAAATGAAATGAAATTGAAATTAAGAATTACTATGGCAATGTTTGGGGGCAAAACTCCCATTAGGTTAGAGAACTTTCGTGGAATATTTCGTATTGAGATGAAATCAGGCTGTAAATTATTCATGTACCTATCAACTCTGTATTAATAGCCCAAATGATTACTGTTCTAATGCTCTGGCTCATCATGTCAATTTTTATTACAATTTTTATTTGACTTCTTTCATACTCTGTGTTATTACTCGCAGGGCCCTAGGCCTGTACTAATTTGCATCAGTTTTTAAACTAATCATTTTTAAAAAGCAATTTTGCAATTTTAAACCATGGCACGTAAATGGCTTCCTACCCCAAGGCACTAAATTACCCTGAAATAGCTCACCAGCCTAACCAGTCCATACAAGAGCAGAAAGTGTTACAGCTGTGTTTTAGAACTTAACACTGGTGATTCAGAAAATACTATGCTAAAGAGTGGATCTCCTAGCCTTGTAGATCTTCAAGTACCCACAATGGACTGTATCGACATTTTAAAATATCATCTCCGTAACTCTAGCATGAAGAGCCACCCCTCCCCAAAAGAAGGTATGTGTGCCTCTGTATGTGTCTGTGTTTAGGTGGCCGCGCGGCCACGCCTTGGATCTCCTTACTGGTTACGAGTCCTGACATCAGGGTCACCCCAACATGCAGAGCGGTAACAGCCTCCCCGCGCGGCGCAGTGTGCCGCGGAAGCCTGCAAAGTCGTGCACCCATCACATGGGCTGCAGTCTCGGCAGTCTGCCCTCAAGGGAGGCTGGACAAGCAAGGCACTCAGGACTATCGGGAGGGGAATGGACTGGGGCCGAGGTGGAAAGGATCCTTCACAGGGCTTAGCGCTCCCAGCACTGGAGGAGCAGGACCTTGCACCAACCTCCACGAAGGCATCAGTCAGGTCACTAGCTCGGTCCATCACTGGCAAATGGCGCCCGGCCACGATTTTCACCTTCAGCTTCCCAGGCATCGTCTTGGCTTCGGCCTCTTCTTGGGCTCCTGCAGAAACAAACAAGCGAGTCTGCGCCGAGCCCCAATTCAAGCGGGGGAGGGGCGGGAGCGTATGGGGACCGGCGCGCACCAGCGGGAGCGCCAGCGGGAGCGCGCCGGGTAACTGACAGCGGAGGGCGCGCCGCGCCGCCGTGGGCACTCACTCTAGGAGAATGGGGGCCGTCCCGCGCGAGGACTGAGGCCTCATTCCGGAGGGGCAGCCAGAGTGGCCCCCTTGGGTTCTTCTGCCCCGATCCTACTGAGCTGACAAGAGAAGCAAAAGCCAGTCAACCTCCCGCTGAACCTCTGCAGCCGCTACAAGTGTTTCTTCTCCCCCCCCAAGATGGCGGCTCTGGGGATGTGGTGGAAGCATCGATCATTCGGCGCTCGTCCCACTTCGCAGGGCAGGAATTAAATGCGCGAAGAAAAGATGAAGGGGGCGGGACTAGCTGGAGGGCAAGGAAATGGGACGAGCCCTGCATCATCCACCGAGTCGGAGCTGTAGGTTAGTGCAATGCTGCTTCCCCAAAGGAAAGCGGCTCCGTCCTCCAGGTGCAAATCGCTGGTGCAGTTCGCGGACAGCTGCTTTCCGAGTGCAAGCGCCACACTTCTGAATGGCTGTGACAGAAGTAGCAGCAGCAGAGACTGCTAGAGGAACGATTTCAGTGTCCCTTAACGACCACTTGGTGGTTCATAAAATCAGTTTAGCTGGTTTCTACCTGAAAGGGGTGAAGTTTTTGTCTGACAAGAAACGGTAAGAAATTTCAGGGACATCTCGGAGAGTCGAATAAATATTCTGTATTGACATTTTCTTATTCCATCACTTACACTTGTACTGTGTACTGGGTTACAGGTGTTACTTGTAGGTCTTGGGGTGAAAAAAACTTTGAAATCCAAAGTCACTGCTTGAAGGAGTTTGTCTTGCCCTCATAGATCGTCTCAATGTGCTTATTCAGTGTCTACAAGCCAAAAGATAAGACCTACATTGCTGGCGTAATATTATTTATTTATATATATATAGTTGTGTGTTGTGTGTATGAGGGCTCTGGGAAAAAATCCATCCATAAATGTCTCTATTTTTCATATATATCCCAGGCTGGATACCTTCCGGACAGCATGTAATATGAAAAATAGAGGCATTGGGGGGGGTGTTTATATAAATGCATAATCTATAGGCTCAGACCATCAGAAAAAGATTAGGGAAATTGAGGCTTACACACGGGACATAACACAAATCACTCCATACTAAATTCAAAAACAGCATTAACAGGGCATGCCATTTCAAACACACAATCAGCATTAACAACTCCAGTGGAAAAATTATACCACTGGATTCACCAGGAATGGAAAATTTCTAAATGAAGATAGCAGATCAGGATAATCTTAACTTCAAAAGCACTCAGCAGGTTAAATTAAATACTCACCACAGTAATGACTCAATTATCTTTTCAAGGCAAAAATTCCTTGTGTGAAGGGAATATTGTCCATGTAAGTGAGTAGTTGAGCTCTTCTAAAGAAAAAAGAATAAGGTTTCCTCAAAATAAATTATCTAAAAGATAAATCGCTGACTTTAGGGACTAGAGAAACCTTTATCTATTCATACTATGACAAAAGGATGGAGGCCCTGTGCAAATTTCCCTAAGGATCCCCCTGCAGCTTTTTGTGAAGTCTTAACTCCATCCTTAAAATGCCCCTACCAAACTTTCAAGGTCAGCTACACTATCTGATTGGTTAATTCTGGTGTTTTGGTGATGGAGTTGAAATAGCCTTTTTACCGAAATCCAAGAACTGCCAGTACTACCAAATCATTTTTTTAAAAATACCAAAATATATAAAGAAAAAAAATACTAGAAAACTAAAATTTAGCAATAATGTTAATGGGAAATAATGCATTGTATTGCAAACTTCTGTAATGTAAAAAATTATTTGCAAATTGAACAATTAGAGGTCAGCCATCCCAACCTCCTAATTAGTAGCCTATAAGGTACTTGTGCCATACCTCTTACCTTAGGCATCATCAACAGGAGATTATAATTAAGATGCTTCCTGAAGACTTTTTTTTTTGTAGATTAAGCCAGACTTCAGTTTGTTTTCTAATAATTATACTAGTTTGTTTTAATTAATGCTGAGAATGATGCTAACTTTTGTGACAAATCTTTCATGTTCTGGTTCCGGATTATATTTTTTAGCTTCATACCTCGCCACTCTTTTTGCATTTTAGATCCTACAATAATAACAAAAGTTAATGTGTGTTAATTATTTGCTATGTACCAGTACTGAATTCATCGCTTCACATTTTTTAAGCCTCCCTAAAATCCTATGAGATAGGAATTATCAGCCTTGATTTTATAGATGAGGAATTCAACGCTTTACAAAGGTGTGATAATAACCCAAAGTACCAGAGCTGGTAATGTTGGAGGCAAGATTTATATCTAGACATTGTGGTCCCAAGAACCCATGCCCTTTAAAAGCTACATGTAGTTTTCCAATAAACTATGATTTTTCTCTCCATCTGGGATATCTTTCTCATAGTCATCCTAGCAAACACTTAAGAATTCTCAACTCAGTTTAAATGTTATGTTAATGTCTTCCCTGATCTCCTTAATAAACAAACTCTATACTCCCACCACTATGCTACCACTAAATCTAACACATCTATTATTGCACTGTTCATATACATAATTATTTTATCTGACTCTCTGCCCCTTATTAAATTTTGAGCAGCTTGAAGAAAGGGACTGTTACCTACTCATCTCTCAATTCTCAGTTTCTTGCCCTGTGCACTTCATGTGATCAACAAATGCTAATGGAATTAATATAAGAAACAACTAATACTTATACATTAACTACTCTGCTTTCTCCTTCTTGGTTTTCTAAAATATTCCTTTTAATCTCTCTCCACCCCTTCAAGATTAAACTTTTCAAGGTTGTCTATATTTGGTACCCTCTCTTCACCTCACAGGCACTCCTAAAACTATTTCTATCTGGGTTTAGCTACCACCACTCTGACAAAATGATTGTCACTAAGGCCATCCGTAGCCTTTGATTGCTAAATCCAGTGGACAATTGTCATATTATATGACTCACACTAGCATTTGACACTGTTGATCATGCTCTTCTTGAAATACTCTTCCTCTTGGTATTGATACTATGCTTCTCTTACCTATTCTGCTATATACATCTTTTTTCTAAGCTTACTGTCATTAACAAATATATGTTTTTCTCATTGTTTAGTTTTTGGCCCTCTTCTAACCATACTCTCTCCCTTAAGTGATCTCGTGCATGCCTATAAATTCAATTTCTATCTCTTCAGCTAAGTATTCTGACATTTTTATCTTTAGCTCAGAACTTTCTTCTGGGATCTGGACCCATATACGCAACTGCCTAGTTCCTATTTCTACTTGGAGTATACACGTGACCTTAAACATCAATATATCCAAAACTGAACTTACTTTCTTTTCCTCTCCCACAACTATAATAACAGCAATTACAACAGCAGCGATGAAATACAAAGCCTGGTCCTCCTTTACTATGTTTCCCATCTCAAATAGTAGCAACACCAGCTACCTAGTCTAGTGAGTAAGCCAGAATCTCACTGGTTTAAGTTTGCGAGTGGATGAAAGTGACAACTTGAAATCAGTTCAGTTATTTTTGCTTCAATTTACTTCTAAAGCAGCGAATCAACTGAGTAAAGGGTAAAAATGAGCTAAATAGGCAGCTAGAGAGGCTCATCTTCTTACTGGTTCTCTTGTACCTCATAAAGGTGTATCTGATGTATAGCATGCATAATAGCCACATTGTTCTCCAGATTAGAAGATAATTGAGGTGGAACATTGTTTTGTATCACTACCTGTTAATAATGCACTCAGTGAGCCATGTCACTAAGATGTAATGGGCAGGTTCCAGGCCTTGGCTTTCTTACTGTGCCAGCACTAGGACAAGCCCCTTTTGGTGCCTGACCCATAAACATTTTAACCCAACACTGTATTTCCTCTTATGTAACCATTTTTCCTTTGCCAATTAGGTGGCACTAATAGAGTTTTTATGATCTTATTATCTCACAGAGACACTAACTATAACATTAATTGGATTAATTGAATAGATATATAATTTCCCCACCCTTTTGTTAACTTCCAATTTTTTCCTGTTTTTAAAGGAATGGTTCAATAACATATATAATGTGTCTTGGAAAGCAAAATTAGATAGACAATAGACTATCAGTTAACTGGCACCCATGGGGATTGATAGATGCCAGGTAAATGAACATAGACTCTCCATTAATCAAAATTCAAACAAGCAGCAAAATCTCAAATAACTGGCAAAATCATTTTGCCAGTTGCTTGAGAGGGCTGGTTGCTTGTGTTGCTAACCACGTGAAGGAATAGTTTCACACATTCCAGTTACCTTACATACAGGCATCTACTGCAATTCAGATGAATTGTAGGGATTCAGAATGAATTAGCCCAAAATGTGCTTCTGTGGTACGTGGATTATTTTGAGCTAAAGGCAACTGAGGTTCTACTATAGGCTCAAGAGAAACTTCTGTCCCCTTAATTACCTAGAAAAATTAAATTAAGGTTGCTGCCTATAACGAGGATTGTCAGAGAGAACATTTTTGACCTATCTATATAGTAGGGCTAACTACCAATTACTGAACATCTCTTATTATCCTGCAATGACCTTCCTCCCCTGTAAAGCCCCAAGGCATCTTACCTCATCCTTAGCTTAGAATTCCATATATACATCATTTTAACTTTCTGACCCAGAACCTCTCATGTATGTGGGGTCTCTGGCTCTCTCATGTATGTGGGTCCCATATGTATGTATGTAATTAAATTCGGTTATTTTCTCTTGTTAATCTGTCTCATGTAAATTTAATTATTAGACTATCCAAAAGAACATGGAAAGGTAGAGGGAAATTACTCCCCTCCTCACCACAGATGGCATTGTGGATAGAATTCCTCATCAGCTGGGCACTCTTACCCCAAAACTACTACAGTACAAAGATCCTGGGACCTCTAGCATAAGCTAGCAAAGGAAGAATTCTTGCCAAGTCAGGTTCCCAGATCTCTACCTGCAGAGTGAGAGTCTTTGTATTCCTTTTCTAAATTTAGATTAGTGGGAGAAAATATTTGTGAAACTAGTTTCTTGAGCTTAATAACTATTGGTTATTTGGTATGAGTACTCATGGGTTTTGTTAATTCTGTATTTCTCTATCTGGTTTCTCTCCTTTCATCTTATTGTATGTCCTAGAGCCTTTATGAATAGTGAGAATACTTTCTCTCTAGCCTCTGCCATCCAGAGGGTTCACTTGCCAGTTGGCAGCTTGCTCTCTGTCTGGCCATGCCAAGCTCTCAAGGGAGTTTTCTGTTTATATCCATTTCCTCCTAAGGAGTGTAAAAACAGCCCTCCTCATTCTTCTCTTTAAAGATTTTTATCAAAATATATCTAACATACAATATTATATTAGTTTTAATTGTATACCATAGTTATTCAACATTGATATACCTAAAGAAGTGATCACCATGGTTAAGTCCACCAACTATCTGAAACCGTATCATGCTATCACAATATTATTGACTATATTCTTTATGCTGTACATTACATCCCCGTGACTTGTTTATTTTATACCTGAAACTGTGAACCATTTTTTTTCTTTGTTTTGGGGGGAGAGGGGGTGTAGTTCCCTGACTGGGAATTGAACCCAGGATGTGGTGTTGAGAGCGCTGAAGCCTAGCCACCACACCACCAGGGAACTCCCTAAAATTTGAACCTTTTATTTCCCTTCAGGGACGCTCATTCTTATTTTCCTTCAGTCAGAGGCTTCACGTACACCTGGTGGGCAACTGAGTATGCTGTGGGTCTGAGCATAGGGAATCTAAACAACCTTTTCAAAAGTAGAGTAGGGGCATGTCATTCCCTGTTTTGGAATGGCTGTTTCTAACTCTGAAATTGAAATTTATTTTGTGAAGTTTGCATTTTTCTGCACTTTCTTTTGGGAATGCCTCTTTCATTCATAGTTCTTATTGGTTTTAGTCACTATTAAGATCCTACTTGTCAAGGCTCATGTCAACTAGAAAATTTTACAAATTGAAAAGAAAGAAAAATGTTTAGAGAGCTCTCATATTGTTATAATGGCTAATCATTAAGGTTCCTTAATAAGGCTGAAGGACAGAAATTAGGAAAAAATAAAAATCTACTAGGACCCCATAATATTTGCCTTTCAGACATTTGCAAACACACCCAAAAATACAACAACAACAAAAACAATATTAGAACATTGGGATTATAATTCTCTTGTACTTAAGAAGACAGAAAGAAAAATAATGGCAAAATCTAGCTAAAAACCTAAAAATTTTACATTCTAAGAACTTAGTTTGGTAACTATCAGGTTGGAAGCTCCAAATTATTGCCACACAGAAATGAATGTGTGCTAAACTCCATTTACAGCTAGGGTCCTACCAAACTACAGCCAGCCTTCATGGAAATTATAACTAAAATTACAACATCTAGGAGTTCCCTGGTGGTGTAGTGGCTTAAGGCTTCAGCACTGGCACTGTCAATGTTGTGGCCTGGGTTCGATTCCTGGCCAGGGAACTACGCACATACCAAGAAAAAAAAAAAAGAAAAAAAAAAAGAAAATTACAATGTCTAGTATGAGAAAGTTCCAATTAGATTAGATCATTTAAAAGTGTATTTAAAAAACAAGGATTTCTAAATAAAGAAACAGAATAAGATACTGATATTTTAATATTGATAGAGGTGAAACAGAGAGAAAACAAAAAGTCACAGGACTCATTCCAGCAAGGTGGAAATCTTCAGATGATTATTTAAAAATTTGAGTATAGGAGTTCCCTGATGGTGTAGTGGCTTGGGGCTTTGGCGCTGGCGCTGTCGACGCTGTGGCCTGGGTTCGATTCCCAGCCGGGGAGCTACCCACATACCAAAAAGCCAAAAAAAAAAAAAAAAAAAAAAAAAATTTGAGTATAAATAAAATGGATATTAACAGGATTAAAATAATTGTTTTAATATAGCACTACCTAAGGTTGGGTGAGCCAAAATGACCCCTTCCTTATCCCCCGACATTAGGACCCCGAACAAGTCTGTTCTGTTTACCCCAGTTTGGAGAATTTTTTTCTATATATATTCTTCCCCCCCATTACCACAAATTATGCAATCGAGTTTCCCACATTGGGGGAAATTGCAGGGGTTTGCACATCCGGAATGCAATGAATAAACCTCACCCTGGGAAAACTACCTTCCTGATCATGGTTATCTCCCATGCCACATAAGTACAGTTTGGAGAAATTTAAAAAGCTGAGAAGCACAGATTACAATGAGAAAAACCTAACCAGCAATTGCTTGGGGTAACAGTTAGGCCAGTTAATCAAGTTAAAGATTAATAACAGGACTGAGTTCTCTTGGCTTGAGCCCCACCCAATTCTGCCAATGCCAGAGGCACTTTCCCAGGTGAGCAGCCAGCCCCACCTGCATTGCAATCTCTCTTGGAAAACTTTTTAAGTCTGAAGGCCTTGGGCGGGTGGTGACCAACACTAGTGTGCTCAGAGACATCTACTGAGTAGCTCCAGGCACAGTATTGGCACCAAACCAGCATCTACAGGAGCACCCAGGTTAGGTAACCAAAAAGACAGTGCCAGAGCCCCACAGGGCACCTACTACATAAAGCTAGCCAGAAATACTGGGAAACGTAGCAAATCTACTTAAAACATGGAAAGAATTACAGACATGCATCCAAAATGGGGGGAGGGGGGATACATCTCAAATAAAAGAACATCAAAAAATTACAGAAGAACTAAACAAGATGGAGGCAAGCAACCCATCAGATACAGAGCTAAAAACAATGATTTTAAGGATGCTTAAGGAACTTAGTGAAAACTTCAATAGAGAGATAGCAAGCATAAAGAAGAGCATAGAAACCATTAAAAAAAAAAACAGAAATGAAGAATACAATAACTAAAATTCAGATTGCACTAAAAGGAATCACCAGCAGACTAGATGAAGCAGAGGATCGAATCAGCAAACTGGAAGACAAGGTAGCAGGAAATATCCAGTTAGAAAAGAAAAAAGAACTTTAAAAAATGAGGATAGTTTAAGGGGCCTCTGAGACAACATCAAGCATAATAACATTCATATCATAAGAGTACAAGAAGGAGAAGAGAGAAAGCAAGAAATTGAGAACCTATTTGAAGATATAATGACTGAAAACTTCCCTAACCTGGTGAAAGAAAGACATATAGCTTAGGAAGCACAGAGAGTCCCAAACAAGATAGGCCCACACCAAGACACATTATAATTAAAATGGCAGAGGTTAAAGACAAAGAGAGAATCCTAAAAGAAGCAAGAGAAAAGCAACTACATACTTATAAGGAAGCTCCCATAAGACTGTCAGCTGACTTCTCAACAGAAACTTTGCAGGCCAGAAGGGAGTGGCGAAAATATTCAATGTGATGAACAGCAAGGACTTACAACCAAGATTACTCTACCCAGCAAGGCTACCATTCCAAATTGAAGTACAAATAGAGAGCTTCTCAGACAAGAAAAAGCTACAGAAATTAGTCACCACTAAACCAGAACGACAGGAAATGTTAGAAGGACTACTTTAAGATGGGGGTGGGGGGAGCATAATTATGAATAATAGAATAGCAATAGCTACATATCAATAATTACCTTCCATTTAAATAGATTAAAAGCTCCAATCAAAAGATATGGAGGTATTACACTGACTAGTGAATCAAATAGAGGAAGACAGATGCAAGCTAACTTTACTTATAGGTGAAATCCAAGGAAAAAAATAAATAAGTGGAACAGGAACAGATTCATAGATATAGAAAACATTTGGTTTGTTGCCTAATGGTGATAGATTCAGTATAAAATGGCTCCTGGGAGTTCCCTGATGGTGTAGTGGCTTAAGGCTTCGGCGCTGGCACTGTCAGTGCTGCGGCCTGGGTTCATTTCCCAGCCAGGGAGCTACCCACATACCAAAAAGAAAAAAAATAAAAATAAATAAAATAAAATAAAATGGCTCCTGCTCCGCCATCTTCTCCTTCTCTTCCCTTACCCTACTATAATTCAGCATAGCCTGGGAAACCAAAACAGCCCTGGTCGTCTGAGATACCAACAACTTAGTCCAGGAAACAGTAACTTGGCTCGAGAGACTGAAACTTGCCCTAGCTCTTCCCTTAGCCCGGTACATAGAAACCTATCCTTGACCAATCAGTAGTGACCACCTATACTCCCCTCTGCATTTTGCCTAACAACCTATTCCTCCCTCTGCATTTTACCTAGCAACCCCCCACCTATATAACTTCATTCCCAACGGTCATAGTTGCTGCTCTCCCACTGTGAGGCAGCCCGACAGCTTTCCCAATAAAGCTTGTTACTGCTACCCAGTGTTTCGGCTCATTTCTATCAAATGGGAAGAGGGTTGGAGAAGGGGGTAAAATAAGGGACAAAGATAGAGAAGTTCAGTTTGATTACAAAGTAATAGTTATGGGGATATAGGGTATAACATGGAAATATAGTCCATAATGTTGCAATAACTATAGGTGGCACCAGATGTTGTTAGATGGGTACTAGATTTGTTAGGGTGATGGGAGGAGGATGGGAGAGGTGGGTGAAAAAGGGGAAGAAATCAAGAAGTACACAAAATAGTCACAGGGATGTAAAGTGCAGCATAGGGCATATAGTCAATAACATTGTAATAACCATATACAGTGTCATATGGGAACCAGATATATTGGAATAGGGATTTTGTAAGTTATATAAATGTCTCAACACTATGCTGTTCACCTGAAACCAATATAAGATTATATGTCAAATGTAATTGAAAAATGAAAATAAATGAGAAAAAAATTAAGAAATAAAAATAAATTATTTTAAAAAATAAAGCTGCAAAGCAGAGATTACAAGAAGAACCTGACCAGCAATTGCTTGGGGCAACAGTTAGGCCAGTTAATCAAGATAAACATTGTCAACAGGGCCAAGTTCTCTTGGCTTGACCCCTTGGTGTGGATCCAAAGGTTTTTTCACACAGTAGTGAGTAAAATGATCAGGGAATAGAAAAGAAAAATTTCCAAGATTCCTTGATATGGGAATTCTATAAATTGTACTACTAAAACCCAATGGTGAAGCTATGACTCAGGATAAAACTAGATTAAAAGAAAATAGAAATATAAGGATTGATAAAATTATGAAACTTGGAATATTTAAACAAGTTTTATGTAAAGAAGTTTTATCAACTTTACCTGAATGTCTTATGGTAATTGTGATCATGTCTGGCTATAAACACATCTCCTACCCAATATTGTAAAGCCAAAATATACTGATAAAATCCTAGTAAGGGCTACAATTGAGAACATAAGAGTTGATGAGATTAGGGTAAAAGTTTATAGGTGAATTGGTGAATTCTGAACCAGTTTTAAATGGTTTTGTCTCTTTTACCTGATGTATTGTGGAAATAGACATTGTGTCTTACTGGGGAACATTCCCCTACCTAATACAAAAGAGAAGACACATAAATCTACCCTTCAAGCAATATTGATTAGATATGCTTAATAGAGAAAACATTTTTTTGCTTCATTGAAAGATTTGTTGAAAAAGCTAATGAAATATTAGGGAGATAAAAACTACCTAAAACAAAAGACTATGAATCTGATGTTATCCCTTATGGGTGGTTTTTCTCAGATAGTCTTTACACATTGGTCAAAGGTCATCTAAGGGCCATAATTAGAGAATTTCTTAAACCCAGGGAGGATCCTTATGAGTTTTTGTAAATGGATTATCTGAGCCCAGAAGAGAGGGAAATAAAAATTCACATTCTCCCTTCCTTCCCAAATCTAGACCAAGTGGTTATTGATCTTTTTTCTCCTAGGGCTAACTATTGCCTGTACACTAAAGGGTGGGGTGGCTTTCTTTCTGCCTGGGACTTGCAGGTTGTCAGTTCTTTCTCCTGGCTATCAGCGGGAATGACTCTGGAGAGTAATAAACTTTGCACCCTTTTGAGTCCTTGGAATCATTTAACACTACCAGAAATATTTACTGTTTTTCCAAGGTGAAATCTGACAATACAGGATTTAATTACCTTTTCATCAGAAATTTGGCAAAATCGAAAGCTGAAAATTCCGAGCCTGAAGACCTCTCCTCCTAAGCTAAAATAGAACTATGTACCCAGAGGGAAAGAAGCAAATTAGAAATTATGTAGTTGGATTCGCAGACCAACCTATAATGTCACTTAAGTTACAACCCTGTTCTTTGGAGAACTGAGAGCAATGTTCTTCTTACAAACATTTGCAAAACTAAAAATGCAACTCTAGGAGCAGTTCATAGCCCACCTATATTTACAGTCCTCATTTCTTAAGACTGAAAGAAAAAAGGAGGAGGGAGAGGATACTTTTTTTTTTTTTAACACAAATGGTTATAGGAATGCCCTTGCCCAAAATCCAGCCATAGCTTTCATGTAATTATCATCTCCATAGCTATTAATAAGAAAAGTATTTATCTATCAAAGAAGGTAACCTGAATTTATTCTATCTGCTAGAAACAGTTCGAATGCAGCTGTCCTTTATAACCATCTTATGGGAATAATTTTTTTAAAAAGATTGAAATCTCTGTTTATTTGCATATTTTATGTATAATATGTAGTTTTCTACCTCCAGAGGATATTACTAAAAACTCTGTTATTGGCTTAAAGGAATTAAGAACTTAAATAAATTTTTAAAAATATAACAAAAACTAACCAAAATGCTTTTCAAGTTCACATAATCTAAGATTAATTTTTTGTAAATAAAAGCTAGTTTAAGTTTGTCTGTTTAATTATAACATGCATGTCTTTAGAATTAATAGCACTAAACATAGCACCTTTATTCTACCTAGGCTTACAAATTTATCAGCAAAAATAATAACTTAGAATGATGGCTGACTTGGTCTAATATCTCATAGTTTCCATGAGTGATCTAAATATAATTGTTAAGAACTAATTAAATAGATGTAAGAGAAAAAGTATTTAAGTGAAACTTTTTTTAGCAATAATTATGTAGTATATGTACCTAAAAATAGTTTCCCAAATTCTTTTGGTTGCTTGAAACTTGAGAGTTTTACTAAGTTAAATTAAAGAAGGAAATTATTGAATGTCTAGGACGTTTCCAAGATAAAAATACTAAAACATTAATTGTTAAATAAGTCTAATTTCATCTACTTTTGTCATCTTAATACAGATAAACTAAAAGATAAATTGGAATCTGTTAATGAAAATTTTGTGCTCTGTTTCTAAAAATTATGAAATTTTTGCTGGTAAAAATGTGTTTCTAGAAGTTATGAAATGCATTCATAAATTTGCCAATCTAAAATAAAGTACTGAGGTAACAGTTTAAAATTACTTTTTATTAAAAACTGAGGTTTTATTTTTATTTATTTATTTTTTTGTTATGTGGGTAGCTCCCTGGCAGGGAATCGAACCCAGGCCATAGCACTAACAGCACCAGCAACAAAGCCTTAAGCCACTACATTACCAGGGAACTCCAGAAACTGAGGTTTTAAAGAGCTAAAATTTTCAACATATGTAATTGAAACTACTAGGAAAAATAAGGGAAACAACTTTGACTTCAAGAAAAGTAGGGTATGTGTTTTCAGCAATAGAAGTTATAAGGTATGAAAATGCATTTTTGAGAGAATTACAAGAAAGTTACAGAAGGTTAATGAAAATGAATCTTGAAGATGGAAGTTTCTTGTAAGGTCAAGCTGAATATGATTAAAATTAATTTAAATTAAGTGAATTTAAATATCAAAAGTTAGCTGATATAAAATTAGAATTTGGTTCTCTCTCTTGAAAGGACCAAGTTTCCTTTAACTGTTGTTCAGCTCATGATAAGATACTTTGAAAAGTTTTCTGCCAATAAAAGAAAGAGTCTATGTTTTTTTCAAAATAATTTTCTGTGTTGTATGTTGTCTTTAATTACTTAATAAAACCAAATCTTCTCAAGAGTAAAAGCTAACCTGTAGGTGAAATATCTTTTTTTTTGTTTTTTCAATGTGGGTAGTTCCCTGGCTGGGAATCGAACCCAGGCCACAGCATTGACAGCACTAAAGCCTAGCCACTACACCACTAGGGAACTCCAAAATATCTTGACTTTCATGAAAAGGTATCGACAAAATCTACAAAGATTGTGGCATATATGGATGAATTCCATTCTGTTTCTGCAAAAATGACCTCTTATTGCCAGACTTATGCCATCCTGATGTCTTTGTGACATGGCAACAATCTGCTCCTAAATCAGAGAAACTAACTATAAATTACAAAAATAGTCAGGACAATGGGAAACCCAAGATGGCCCTTGGTTCTTCAAAGATCCCTGGCCAACCCGCATTATTTGTTTTTTGCATTCCTTTATACACCATTTAGCTAGACTTCATTAAACTGCCACTTAGTATGAATAATCAATGTGTTTTTATTGTATGTATGTTTTCCAGATGGGTTGAACCTTTCTCTGCCACAAGACTATTGCCCTCACAGTGGAGGTGGGGTGGGGGGAGAGAGGAGAACTCAGCAAATGTGTTTCCCACAATCTCTAGTGATCAAGGCAACCACTTCACTGAGTAAATCATATATAAAGAGTTTCTAACAGTACTAAAATCCTTTTGAAAAATGGACAAGAGATATAAACAGGTGATTCATAAAAAAAAAAGAACGTTAAAAAAAAAAAGAAAGTCAAACGGCCCTTTATTATATAAAAACGTGCTCTTAATAAAACAGATGCAAATCGATACCATAATGAGTTGTCATTTCTCGCATATCAGAAAGGGAAAAATATCAAAGTTTGTTTCCAGTGCGGTGGGGAAATAGATACTGTCATACATTGCTGGTTTGAATGCAAAATTATGTAACGCATATGTAATATTCATCTCAATTACGTACGTATGTATGTTTGACACAATAATCTCACTCCAGGAGCCTATCTCAAAGAAACACAAAGAGTTAAGTTCACAGGTTTTAATGGCAGCATTTTTTTTGTAATACCAAAAGATTAGAAACACCACATATACCGCCCATTATAAAAAGACTGGTTGAGTAAACTATGTTAGTGTGCATAATTAAATAATACGCAACTGTAAGATGAATAAAGACAATATTCGTATACTACTATGGAATAGTTACCAGGATGTGCCAGTTAAGCATTTAAAAGAAGCATGTTTAGGAAGTTCCCTGGTGGTGTAGTGGCTAAGGCTTTGGTGCTGCTGC
>PVJL010001929.1:0-226023 GCA_004026885.1 Lyroderma lyra
GCGCACACACACACACATGAGCACACACACACACACACGCACCATTTACCTCAAGAATCATCTAACTACCCAACTTCAGAACACTCTCTATCCAGATTCCTATGGCATTTTTTTCCCCCAGATGCAGCCAAAACAATGCTCGAACTCCTATGGGGCCCTACCAGACCTTGAAGAGCCAAATCAATCTGGAGAGACAAGGACCATGCAGGAGGCATCTAACTGCCTGATTTTAAATTACAGTACAGAGCTGTGGGGTGACGTGTGTCTTTTTAAGAACGTGTCCACTATTTCCTGTAAGTTATCTATTTCAATAATTTGTTGGCATGGAGTTGTTGGTAATGTTCCCATGTAACTTTTAAATTCTGTTGGGACAAGAACGATGGCCCATCTTTTATTCCTGATTTTGGTGATTTGTCTTCTCCTTCTTCACCCCCCTCCCCCCCACCCCCCCCACCCCACCCCCACCCCAGGTCAGTCTAGCTAAGGATTTGTCAATTTTCTTGACCTTTCTAAACCAACTTTTGGACTCACTGGTTTTCTCTCCTGTTTCTTTCTTTTCTATTCTATTGATTTCTGCTCTACTCTCTATTATTTTCTTTCTTCTGTTTACTATGTGTTTAGCCTTCCTTCCTTTTGTTGCTTAAAGTGAAAGCTTAAATTATTTGAGAGCTTTCTTCTTTTCTGGTATAGGTGATTAAGACTATAGATTTCCAATTAAGCACTGATTGGCTACATCTCATAATTTTAAATATGTTGTATTTTCATTTTCATTCATTTCAAAATATTCTCCAATTTTCCTTGTAATTTCTTTTTTGACTCACGGGTCATTTAGAAGAAGTATGTTGTTTAATTCACAAATATAATTCATTTCTATCTTTTATTGTGGTTGGAGAACATATTTCAGATTTGAATCCTTTTAAAGTTATTGAAACTTGTTTTATGACCCTAGTATATATAGTCTACTCTGGAGAATACCCCCTGATCATTTGAAAAGAAAAACAGGTTAAGTTGGTTGCCAGTGCTGTTCAAATTTCCTACAGCTTTGCTGATTTCAGAAAGCCTTGCTTTTTACTTATCCTGTCAATTAGTGAGAGTGGTGTATTGAAAACTTCAGCTAGTGTTACTTAGTTGTCTTTCCTCCTTTCAGTTCTGTCAGTTTACTCTTCATGTGTTTTGAGGCTCTGTTGTTAGATGCATATATACATATAACTGTTATATATTCCTGATGCATTAATCTTTTAATCCTTATGAAATATCCTCTTTGTTTCTAGCACTTTTAATAATTCTTCAGATACATTTTGTTGATGTTAATGGTTAGTGTTTGCAGTGTATCTCATTTTCCATCCTTTTATTTTTATCCTGTTTATGTTTTGGATATAAAGTGTATTTTTTATGGATAGCATATAGCTGGATTTTGCTATTTTTAAATTCTGTCTGACAATCTCTACCTGTTGACTGGAGTGTTTTGACCATTCAAATTAAATGTATTATTGATACAGTTGGAGTTACAAAGACCATGTTGGTATTTTTCAGTATCTCCTGTCTTTTTTGTTTCTCTGTTCCTCTTTTATTGCCTTCCTTTGTGTTAAATGCAATTTTCTAGTGTACTAGTTTAATTCCTTTGTTTTAACTCCTTTTTACTATATTTTTTGAGTTAATGTCTTAATAGTTACTTTAGGAGTTATAAAATGCATCTTCACTTATCACTATCTATTATAGATTACTACCAACTTAATTCCAGTAAAATATAGAAATTGTTCCCATATAGCTCCATTCCCTCCCACATCCTTTGTGTTATTATCATCATATATATCACATCTGTATGCGCTAACAACTCAATAGCGTAGGGTTATAATTATTGCTTTATACAATTTTATGTCTTTTAAAGATGGTACAAAAATAAGAAAAACATATTTATGGAGTAATTTATATTAACTCACACATTTACCGCCTTCCAAGCTCTTCATTTCTTTTTGTGGATTTGAGTTACCTGGTTATATAGTCTTTTAGCTTGGAATACTTCCTCTAGTATTTCTTGTAAGGAAAGTATTCTAGCAACAAATTCTCGCAGTCTTTTTCTTTCTTTCTTTTTTAAATCAGTGATGCCTTCATTTTGTCTTAGTTTTTTTGGAGGATAATCCTACTGGCTGCAGGATTCTTAGCCTGCCTCCTTTTCTTTTCCTTTCAAAACTTGGCACACATCATTCCACTGCTTTCCTGCTTCCATTTTTTCAAATGAGAAGTCAGCCAGTCATCATACTGATGGTCCCTGTCTGTGATGAGTCATTTTTCTCTTGTTGCTTTCAAGGTTTTCTTTTTGTCTTTGTCTTCCAACAGTCTATCATCTGTCTAGATATTTATCCTACTTGGAGTTAATTGTGCTTTTTGGATGTGTATAGTCAGGCTTTTCATCAAATTTAAGGAGTGTTTGTTTGGCCATTATTTCTCCAAATATTTTTCTACCACTTTCCCTCCTCTCATTCTGGGAATTCTCATTATACAGGGTCTGCCAGAAGTCACATCCTTTATAAGTAGTTAAAACATTGTTCAGTTATGGAATTACATGCTTATAATTTTGCAACAAAAGATAGGATATAGATTACCCACTCATGGAAAGGGTGTTCCTTCTGCCAGACCTGTATGTACATTGGCAAGCTTAATCTGTCCCACAGGTCTCTGAGGTCTGTTCCCTTTTCTCCAATCTTTTGCATTTTGCTATTCAAATTGGATAATTTCTATTGACTGATAGAGGTTCACTTCATATTTCTTCTATCATCTTGAATCTGTTATTGGGCCCCTTGAGTGAATTTTTTATTTCGATTATCATACTTTTCAACTCTGGAATTTCTGTTTGGTTGCTTTTTGTTTTTTTAAAATAATTTCTATATTTTATTATTGTTATACTTTCCTTTAATGCTTTAAACATGGATTCTTTCAGTTCCTGTGCATTGCCGGTGTGCCTCCTTTCCACCTTTCAGTATTTTTGCATTTGTTTAATACACAATGCTGAACATATTTATAATAGCTGTTGTGAAATCTTTGTCCACAAATCTGATATCTAATGTATTAATAACTCAAACGATTTCTGTTGACTGTTTTTATTCCTGAGTATGGGTCACACTCCTCTTTCTTTGCATATCCTATACTAATTTTGTTGAAAACGGACATTAAAGATGGACATATTATAGCAATTCTGGATACTGGTATTTTCCCTTATAGTTTTCTGTTGTTTTTGTTTCTTTAGCTGTTTAATAATTGGCATGGATTAACTCTGTAAAAGTCCATCTCCCCCCAGTGGGAAGGATGTCACATATTAATACTTTTTTTTAAAATGTGTCCTCTCTGCCTTTAAAAAGTATTTTGTTTTTATTTTTAATACTGGCTTTCTAGATGTCACCCCAGTGTCTTCATAGTTTAGTGGTTGGCCAATGACTTCACAGAGACTGTGATCAAATGCTTCAAGCCAGTACGACTTTCATTCTCTGCCAATGAATCTGCTTGTAGGTAGAGGAGTACACTCAAGTTCAGGCCATTTTCAGTGGGTCTCAACTTTTGCCTCCTACTGAGCTCTTTCACATATCCATGCATGGGCTCAGCCTTGGGACCGGCCAGGAGTGTGTGGAGGGCTTGGGCTCTCTGTTGTACGTTGCATATGTGGGCAGCTTTATCTAGGAATACACTTACCCAACCATGGCTGCAAATTCAGGATAACAGAGACACAGGCCCTCCCCAAACCGCTGCCACTGAAATCATTATGTCCACTTCTATAGGTCCACTTTCATTCTGTCCAGCTTTATATTTGCCTTTTTAAAGAGAGGATTGGATTTGTTGATCTCCTAACTTGGCCATAGCCAGAAGTCCCACCCCAGGATTTATTTTTAAATGCTATGGACACTACACAGAAGCTTGGCACTTCAAGTTCTTTATATCTCACCCAATAGGGTCTCTATAGTGTCAAATATTTTATAGATCTTTGTAGGTCTAATAAAACATTTACCTTTTCAAGGGAATAAGGCCTAACTTCAAACTGTGAAATAAAAACACAACTGATAAATTAAAGATTTAAATCAAACTATATCAGTTCTGGATATATAGCATGAACTCAATGAATGATCCTTGAATCATATCTATAGATTACCACATATATTTTGAGGAGAAATGTTCTAATTTCCCCCCATTTTTGTAATATTTCTGTCTACTATGTTTCACCAAGCATCTATATAAAATTAAGGATCATTTTTAAAATGTCTCCTCTAAAAATATCCAATCACAGCTACATTTTACTTTCTGGCATGATCTTCCTCTTGAAGTCACATTGGGTTTTCCAGTTAATCTCAAGCAAGCATCTGATTGAGATATTGTTAATGTTGAACAGCAATACCATTTGATTAATACATTAAAACTGTCACGGTCATCTTCATTTACCTCAATAAAAACTGTTCATTCCTTTCAGTGGCTCTTCATTGCTATATGTCTGAAATTATGAGGTAAAAAGAGCCAGCAAAGCAGTAGGAGAGCCATTACCTCTGTGCTTCTATCTCTGAAGAAAAAAAGATGGCACGGTGCTTCCAATGGCAATGATTTGACCAGGAATTAAAAAGAGCTATGCCAACATCAACTGAAACTCACCACAGCTGAAGTTAAAATCAATACCAGCCCCTTAAAGGCACATAAATATACGTATGTGAGATAATGGTACGACAATCAGAGGAGTAGACCAGAATGCTTATTTTTTAGTCACTATATTTCAGTCTCCCTCTGCTCACATCAAAACCAAACTATAGTGCCAGTTACCCAAACCTTCACACCAGCTCCACGTCTGCTTCAGAATTTTCTTCCTGGAAAGCAAGAATGGTGGTGTGGAGGAGGACAGGGCTGGATTCAATGGTCCAGTTGTGTTAATGGTGCCCCCCCATGGAAAACGAACCAAGAATTAAGAAAAGATTTGGCCTTCTTTTTCTTCAAATGCAGTGTACATACAATCACAAAACCCAATCTCAAATAAACCAGGAGAACACAGAGTGATCTGCTGTTTCAGCCCAGAACGGAATGGATGTGTGTTAAATACACAACATACGACTCCTGGTGTCTCCACAGCAGCTGCTGTGTTGGCCACTGCTACTTCTCATCATGTTAAGACTTGTTTTCACAGCTTCTTGTCTATAATGAAACTACTCCGAGGGGCCCAAATCTCCTGTGATGGGCAATGTTATTCCACGTATCCCGATGACTGTTACAACGATGACTGTTACAATACTTGTCTAAGGAAGGTTGGGAGCCAGTATTCTAAGTCCAGTGAAAGGAAAGCCAAGAGCTTAAAAGAAGCCCTCAAGAGGTGTCAGGTTTGTAAGTAACAAAGTGACAGGTCCAAGTCACTGAAGTTGATACAGAGCTGTGTCTAATAAGGTATGCTGACTCTCTCCTGAGTCATCACTGTACATAAGAAATAGGTCAAAATTACAGGTGACAAAAGGTCAGATGAATGCTCTCACCTGTGCACATGCCTGTACACCTGCACACCCTGACACATCAAAGATTTTATTTTGCGTATTAACTAACCCAAAAAATGTTTCCCAGCTTATCCAGATGACGGTATGAAAATCACATCGACTTTTCCCCCCTGTACTATAACTTACTTTGATAACGAACTCTATATTTGCTTGATGAGAGATAATCACTACTTAAGCATACCCTTGGCCTAACATCCTGTCAATCTATCCAGTAAGCCTTTTCCAAAACAAAACAAAACAAAACAAAACAAAAAACACCACCAGACTCATACCTGGACTACCCTGCCATTCCACAACAATGTGGAAAGATGAAAGTCAGTCAAACGAACAAGACTGTTTTTTCTCTACCCGAAATCTGTTCGTTTAACTTACACAGTTGACCCTTGAACAACACGGATTCGAACTGCACGGGCCCACTTATACACAAATTTTTTTTAATAAATACAAATAGTACTATAAATGTATTTTCTCTCCCTCATGGTTTTCTTAATAACACATTCTTTTCTGTAGCTTACTTTATTGTAAGAATACAGCATATAATACGTTTAACATACAAAATATGTGTTAATGGGCTGCTTAAGTTATTGGTAAGGCTTCCACTCAACAGTAGGTTATCAGTAGTTAAGATCTGGGGGAGTCAAAAGTTATATGGAGATTTTCAACTGCACAGGAGTGGAGTGGGCACCCCTAATTCTGAAGTTGTTTAAGGATCAACTGCAATTACATTTGAAATAGGCTCAAAATCTGAAAAAATTATTCTAATTGAGCGGCGAAGTGGGAAAAGTTACACAGAAGTAGAAGCAGAGAGCACAAATCATGATTTATAACAAGTCACAATGGGGAAGAGTGATCCAGGCAACTTTCAATGAATTTATTTTCACGGTGCCTTCGTAAACATTCAGAAGACAACGACGACTTCAAATTCTACCAGACGATCGGTTCTGCATATTAGACTTAAAATCAGAAGGTCCAGGACTTGCTGTCATGATCACTGGTTACTTATTAAGTAACAACCCACTGCCTAACCCTGTGCGTTCATTCCACGGTTGCCCTGAAGGAGCCTCCCCTCCGGGGTCTAGTCAGAACATCCACACGACACAGACTGCCGGGACAGTAACATGAACACAGCTACATGCATCCTTTGATGTGCTTACTAGATATACCCAAGCCCATCGGCAGAAAAGAAATGCATGTGCATGAGAATTTAGTTTTTAATTACACAGCATCCCTCATCCCACAGAAGTCCCAGAGGTCCTCCTTTAACAGCAACACCCGTCCCTTGAGAGAGCAGTGGCAGAGCCAGCTGGAGCTGCCCCCACCGTGGTGGCAGCAGAGCCCTGAGGAGACAAAGCCCCCTCTGGAGTTGGGAGGCAGTTTGCATGGGCATCCACAGCCATGAAAGCATTTCCTGCACTGGTAAGGGCACCAGGACGTGATCTCTTGACCCCAGGCTGGCTCTGTGCTTACCCTGCCACACCAGGTTGGGGTACATTTGGAAATGACACTAGCATCGCTTCTTTGAGAACATAGGTTAGGTCTGGGTTACCGTATTTTTCCATGTATAAGACGATGCTCTGTCTGACATTGTTAGACCAAAAATGGGGGGACGTCTTATACACGGGGGTAATAGGCTAATACTGATTTCTAAATGTTGGGTTAGAAAAGTAGGGGCCATATTATTATTATACACGGAAAAATACGTATCTGGGGGAAACTGCAGAGGAGCTCTTAGAGTTGCAGATACACTGGGAGAGAAGCTTCTAGTGGAAGAGAAATATCAAATAGGCCTTGGGTATAAGGAGCAAAACTGCTAAATCGTGTTGCGGGGTGGGGGATAGGTTGGGAGGCACTGAAGGAGACAGAAGCAGAAACAACTAGGGGGCCCGGGGACTGGTGCTTGTCAGGCCTGCATGATTCATCTCCCGCAGACGGGGCCCTATCGCACTGGCTTTGTCACAGAAGGTGGACACTGGGCAATGCTCTTTCTTACGCTTTGCCACGCCTCATTTTAAAGTGCGGATAGTGACATTTTGCTAGTGACATCTTTCGAAAAGGACTGAGCTCCTAACATGTGCTCCCGAAGGAGTCTTGAAAGACCCAAGTCCGAGCACAGTCACCCACAGGCCCGGTGTCCTAGGGAACGTCCCGAGGCACCCCTATCTACATCTATGACAGTAAGGGGTTGTTGGGTCCCTGAATGAGTCAGTCCCAGACAAAAGATTTTCATGTGTGAAGTGCTTTAAGTTCCCCCCAAGGAAAGTTTTTGTACAAATTACATAGGGCCTTGAGAGCCTTGTCACCCCAACCTCTCTCCCCGGGCTGCACGGCTCAGCACAGGCACGCGAATCCCTTCAAGGGCATTGTTAGCTACAGGTCATGGGCAGGGGAGGCTGTAAAAGGGCTCTGTAGAGTAAACCCCACCAAGCCTGAATGCTTTGCAGGGGACACAGACACAGATGAGGTGTGCACTGCAGAAGCCTTTCTGACGGCCTGGCGATAGAAATTCACAAGGCACTTGTTGTCGCGTTTCATTTCTTACTAAACCTGGCACGGACGCCCGGGTACACCGACAGTTCCCTCAATTTCCCAGAATAGGGAGGCGGGGGGTGTTACTCAACAGCAGTTTCTTAATGTTGATGTGCTACTTGAGGACTAGCACCGCATCCGTTCAAGTCCCCGTCCACAGCCCCCACCCCGGCCTTTTTAACTGGAGACTCTTCCATTAAGGACATGCAACTCCCAGACACACACAGGTCCACGGCCCATTTTCCTTCCCTTCTTTGAAGCTCATTAGAAATCGTATCTTTTGAGCATCTATTTACTTCACCAAAATGACCTCTAATCACTTTGGAATCCTAAGACCAGTCAGATAGCAACAGACTGGGGAAGGGAGGATCGAGTCGTGAGGAGAGAAGGAACGCGGGGTGAACGGAGGCTGAGTGACACGGACCAGGAGGGTATGACACGAGCCACCCACCGCAGACAAAGAACAGCACAGGAACAGAGGGAGACAATGCAGGCTCGGGGAGGAGGCGGACAGGAGGGGCTGGCAGGGAAGTCCTGGAAGCCCCCTCCCCAAACCCGCACTCACTTCTCACCCTTGACGGGCTCACAGGGTCATTTCCTGGCTAAAAGGATTTCTACTCTTTTAATTAGGTTTGCGTTTTGTTGTTGTTGTTTTGTTTTGTTTTGTTTTAAAGATAAGAAATAACACCTCCCCGGGGCCACATTCCTCAGATACAGCTTGTATTTTCACCCATCAAATGAACAAACAATGATTTGGGTCTCTGTATAAGAGTTTAGAACTTGCGAAATAAAATAAATAAGAGGGAGACAAGAAGTTCAGCAAAGTAGTTCAAATCTGGGTTTGCTCGAAAAACACAGGTAGAAAAATCCTGGAAGGAGTGTGAGGGGGTTGGGAGACAGAGGTTTTTAACAATGCCTGTAAGTCGGCCTGCTGGTACCACCACCCATGTCACCTCTAAGGTGCCTCTCCTCCTTCCCCAAAAAGATCTAGAATAGGTTCATTCACTCGTGACTCCTAGTCATCCTTGACAGAGAAAGAATTGGGGATTTCACAAGCAATATGTGCAAAATCTTCCTTAACCTAGAAAACATAGGGAAAATAATCAACTCAGAACAGAGACCTAAAACTGAAACATGGAAAAGAGAAAATTGAACAGAGCAGCTGCTGAGCAGCCACAGGGGGATGCTGGGAGCGTGATCAGCACAGGACCAGATCTTTTCCAAACCTCTGTCTGTTTACAAACAAAGCACTTACTTAACAACACCCCAGGTAATAGATGATGACAGGAATAGGGTTTGCTCTTTTAAATAACAACAGATTGGGAAAAAAATATTTCAGTACTATCAGACAACAAACAAAACAGCTTTTCGAACTGGAAAAATGCAGGTCTGGCTGGGAAAATTGATCCTCCCACCCTCCATTCTCCCAAAAGGCGATTAGAAGGCGAAAACAGAGAAACATACGTCTCGGAGATGCATCTCGGTAATGAGCACCATAAACATTCATGGGAGATACACTACTATTTCGCAGGTCTTTGAAAAAGGTATTTTAATATGCACACAGGAGTCAAACACAGCAGTAAAGCGCATTTAACGTTCAACTGTTTTTGTGTACGGCGAGAGGGAGTTCACATCTTGTCACTCACCTGATGAAATCCGATCTCTTTCAAATCATCTCACCCGACAGCATGAAAGACATTACTGCTGTGACATTCTTCAACCTCAAGACATCTTGTGGGAAACACAGGTCAGTGCTAAAGGACCAGGTGGGTAAACAGTCATTACTTAGTCTCCTGACCTTGAATTTTAGGGGTCTTTTGCTTTGAGCCTGTCACTTAAGACCATGTGCTATGCAAGGGTTTTCAAGATTTAACTGGACCTTGTAGAAGAGGCTAACTTTTATTTTTATCAGAACAAATGAGGTCCCCCCGCAAAATACTCTTCAGTCTCATTCCTAATTGGAAGGTGCCCACAGGGAAAAGGCGAATGGAAGTGGGAGGGACCTGTAGGCACCGCCTCTCCAGGTTGGCATGAGAGTGAACAAGAATGAGGGAACATTTCGAGACTTGTGAGCAAAGTGCGAAAATCGGTGGTTGGTTCGTCTTCTCCAACCGCAGTCGCTCTACTGAACTCTAACAGGCAAACAATTTCCGGGCCAGCTTTGCCTCCAACCACAGGTGGGGCAAACTGAAACATTCTGTATCCTCCTATCCAATTAAAACAATAAAACAGGTAGCAATAAAATTAGCAAATAGTTACATAGAGCTAAACCTACCCAATAGTGCTTTGCACATATGAACCCACTTAATCCTCCCAACAACCCCTGGAGGTAGGCACTGCACACAAGCAAATATAAACTCGGTTATATCCAAGAAATAAAAAGCTTCCTAGTGTTGGTGGTAAAATGGGATAGAGGTGCATGATAATTTTGGAAAGGAATCTCGGAAGCCTCCATATCCTCTTACCTAGGTTCTTGCCCTGATTGTACCTGTGGCAAACGATATATGAAGAAAACATAGAGGAATCTCCTGCCTGCCTTTTGTTTAAATAGCTTTGTTTGTAAAGTGCACTGACTACTAATCTCTGCAGAGAGAAAAGTAAGCTTTAAAAGAGATTAGGGGAGAAGAAAAAGATATATATGTGATAAAGGGTGAGGCGACCTCACAGTAGCTAAAAATCTATCGTCAACTTCCAGAAAGCTGTCTGTGCTCATTTAAAGAGCTGAAAATTCTAAGGAAAATGGGGCTGGTGCTTCTTAGAAACCCTGATCACTACAGCTTTCACTCCCTGGGATGCTTCCTCACGCCATTTCCCAGTGGTTAAAATAACAATAAGGGCTCAGAACGGCAGGCAAAGGAAGAGTAGGAAATGGTTCTGTATTTTAGTACATTTGGGGGCAGGGCGAGGAAAGCCTCGGAGAGCAAGGAAAATAGAGGAAAAAGAGCTCACAACTGGAAAGGGCTCCCGCGCCTGTTACTTTTGCCTTCAAACCCACTTTAAATTCAGCCAACGGGAGGGAGTGAGGATCGGGTTACGTTCCGATGCCGTGGGCCCAGCCGGGCCTGGACGCCCAGGCTGCTACCACGCGTCCCTCAGCAGTGTCACTGGGAGCGTCAGGAAAACACTTACTGGGCTCCAGCCCTCCACCCTGGGCCTTTCCCCGGGCTTCCACCCACCCATGCTGCTCCCCGCCCTCTGACTCAACTCTGCCTTTTAGAGGACGAGGCCCCAGGACTCCAGGAATTCAGTCATCTATGTGGCCTCGGGGTCTAAGACAACAGTTCCTGAGTGAGAAATGGCGTTGCTGGGTGTCGGGAAGTCAGTCTGGACCGCTGAGAAATGAGGTTCCAAATGCCCAGGATTAATATTTGTGATATTTACCCTGGGCTAGTCCCAGAGTTAGAATATTTAAAAAATGTTTTTGCATGATGTTTACAGGTTGCTGACATTTTGGAATCCGATCACATGGTGAGGAACAAACATTTTCTGACCAAACCCTGTTGCTGTTGTCATTTTTTAAGTAAAGTAGGTTTATGAGGAACACAGCTCATCACCTGTCACTCCCTTATGACACTTGTCCTTGAAGGAACTATGAAGAAAAACTATGGGCTGAAAGGCGAATGACAAATCTTACCCTTCTTCGTTCCTCACCAGTTAAAGCTTGCTTTTATATTGATTTTCAGATACTGAATAGACATAGTTCATTTTCCAGATAATCTCCAAGTGTCTTACCCAAATAAACAAATCAAATTTATGAGAAAGAAAAAAAGAGATGAATCTATATTTGCAAACTACCTTTACACACACGCACACGCACGCACACGCGCACACACACACATGCACGCGCACATGCGCACACACGCACGCACACACACGCACGCAGACACGCACACGCACACACACACACATGCGCACATACACACGCACGCACACATACATGCACGCACACGCACGCACACATGCACACACGCACATACACGCACACACGCACACGCACGCACGCACTCGCTCACCTGACAGTGCCTTAACTCTGCAATAACACAGACACTCTGTCAGCCCCTGAGCTGTTAGCCTTCACAGGATGTGGACCCACCTGTTCATGTCCCCGAGGCAAAAACTGTTTGCCAACTGTCCATAAGTTACAATGTGCAGTTAGCTTCATCTTGAGTTCTTTGCGTATCAAAAAGGGTCCTCTTTCCTTACAATTCTAATACCTTTCAAACTGTGACTCGATGGTACTGTTATTCCTGTGAGTTTGAGTTCTTCCCATAATACCGTGATCGATACCCAAAACAGAGTCTACACTGACAGCGCAGGCATGTAGCTCCCGAAGTCTGACAGCAATGAATGCCAAGACAAGATGCCACCCCATGCCTGCTGTTCATGTGTAATGTGCGTTCCAGTGACTAGAATTTGGGTTCACTAAGTGGGAATCACCAGGAAGACACCGAGACGGGTCCAAGTCAGGAACCAGCACCCGCCAGGCTCCCATAGGCCTCACACTGCAGCATGAGGTGTCTCACCTCTTATTAGAGCAGGGGTGTCCAACTTTGTGGCTTCCCTGGGCCACAATGGGAGAAGAATTGTCTTGGGCCACATATAAAATACACTAACACTAAAGATAACTGATGAGCTAAAAACGTCCATGCATAAATTTCGTAATGTGTTAAGAAAGTTTACGTATTTGTGTTGGGCTGCATTCACTGTTGTCCTGGGCTGCACGCGGCCTGCGAGCTGCGGGTTGGACAAGTTTGACTTAGGATGAGCTCCCCCGCAGCCCTCCCACCAGCCACTCTGCCGATCCTGACCCACGTCCCCGCCACGTCCACACCACAGTTCGTGTGGAATGCGTGCTCCCAACCTTTCCCTGGGTCTTCTCTTCTGGTTAGCAAGATATCTATTCCTATAAAACGATGTTGCCTTCATTCACCAAGCTGACCAATGTTTAAGAACCTTTATGTTAGCCGATACTCTGATTTGACTATAACATATGTAATAATAATATGGATTTAAAATATCACTCCACTAAGAAGTTCTCCTTAGCTAACTCAAAGCAACTATTCTCAGTCATCCAGGCACAAAAGCTAGTCATTTATTTCATTCAAGAAATATGTACTGACTAGTTGGGAAGCTATGTAGGATCACAGGAATTTTACCAGTTTAAGCTTAACTCATTTTGCATAGAATGTATCTTAGCATCCTAACATACATCCTAAGGCTGGGTGTACCATACATTGAACAAATGGCTAGACAGTACAGAAAATTAATGAACTTTCTGGTTATCCAGAGAAACTTTTCAACTAAGATGGTGTAGCCACAGGCATTGCTGTTTATTGGGTTCTTCCATATCCTAAAACTTTGTTTCCCAGGGCAAAAGGTGACTTTACCTTCACATGTATGAAAGTAGCGTAGAATATACTAACTAAAGTGGAGGCACATCAGAGAAACTTCATTCTTTGCTCTCCACCATGCTCCACATTAAAAAAAAAACAAAAACATTAATGTCAACTACGAACAGGAGACCCCTGTTTAGAAGTTAGTGCTAGATTCCTCTAAAAAGGCCCATCTCACTTTATTCTAAATGGTGTATCTGGCATTCAGCAGAAGGAACAAATTTAAATCAGATGTTTTGACAGGAGTGATTAGAAATGTGTACCACTGAGGTGTGTGTGCATGCGTGTGTGTGTGTGTGTGCATGCACACATGCCATAAGGCAGAAGTGTTTCTTAAATGTGTGAATATACACTTTTTGCTAGAAAAGTCATTTTAGCTTTTTAATTCATTCTTTTTGTAGGGGGGAGATCAGTCTGAACCATTTAAAAATTAAAACTGAGAATTTTTACTTAAAGAAATGCTGTTTGTTTTCAAGCACATTATTAACTAGAACTAAATCAATAAAACTTAAGTATTGCCTAGGCTAAGTTCTTGAGGTATCTACTTGAATGTATATATATTCATATATCTACAACAGTTTCATAAGATCTTCTCGTGTAAAGAAAAACCCTTTGGATTCAGTCGAAATAAAAGTGTCAAATTATTTTGAACAGGGATACACTTGATAAAAATATGAAGCTATTATTTCTAATTTGAAATAAGGAAAACAAATAACCATCCCATTAAACAATATGCAAGAGACATATAGGCCCTATTCTTTCGTTTTATTCTAAGGATGTTTTTGTTATTATTGTGCATGTTTTGATTTGCTTATGTGAGTGAACATACCTCTAATGTCTTTACTTGTAGATTGGCAAGTTTCTGTATATGTGGAGAATATGCTTTAATTAGTATATTAATCACTTTCCCAAAGTGCTACAAATAATTATTCTCTTATTCAACCTACCTTAAACATTCTACCTCTGGAAAATAAAGAGGTATTTTCATGGAGAATTATAATGGAAATTTCTTCCTGCCTAAGTTATCAAAAGTTCTGAATCAGTAGGTCTAAATTAATTTCCACATACCTTAGGGAAGTCTTAAAAAAACCCAAAAACCTACAGATGTCGTAAGCACTGACTTACTATTTAATTCCTCTTCGATCAGACCAATTTTCTTGAAAGGAAAGGGCCCCAAAATAGAAAGTTTTGAAAAACAGAATTCTTGTAAGTTGGGCAACCCCCCAAATTTTACTTTGGAGCTAATTTCAATGAGGAAAAGGAGATGAAAGAATGAGGACTGTTTAGTATTAAAAACAAGTTTTGCTTCTGAACTCCAAGCTTCCGTTCCCATGATGTACGACACGCTATCATACTGCATTTGCCAAACACATAAATTGTGAGTGCTATAGGCGGTGGTGACAGACACACTGGGAAGGTCAGTGTGACATAAGCTCTCGGTTGTCTTGGCTCACTCCCTCTTCCCAGCCTCCTGTGGCTCGTCGGCCACCTAATTTGCCCACGGGTTCTTTCTTCATGTGGCCTGCAGTTCTCAGCTTCCTCCCACCTGCTTTTCTCCCATCAAAGCCAGAAGTGACCACCTCACACCTACACGACCAAAGTGACCACCCAGCGAGCTTCCCACCTCTGTCCTCTCATGCCCTTCACTACCAAGGGAAATCCATACCTTTGCTCCAGGATCTGGCTCTAACCCACCTTTTGAGTTCTAGGTTCTAATCTTCTCCTTCATCCTCAGTGGCCAATTACGTCACCCAGTGAGACAGCTGCCCTGGCACCATCCCATAGGGGGCACTGAAACACCACTAATAAATCAGAAATACAGCACCAGATTTCTACCCATGGACTCCTCACTCGCTAGTGGAATGTCAGCCAGCACTGCTCCCATCAAAGCAAACAATGCTCTGGGCAAAGAGACCATGTGACTGTAGCCACGTAAGTTACTTCCATCCATGGTGAGTATGACTAACTGCATCTAATTATGAGTGGGAAAAAAACTATAAAATGAAAGACAAGTCCAAATACATTAAAATGTTCTGTTACATTCAGAACATGGAATGGACATATTATTCTGAACATGGAGAAATATGAAGAAAGATGTACCAATTTTAGTAGTAGAAATCATCTTTCCCTCACTCTTCCACTAGACAATGTTCAACAAATATTCAAGGAGCTAAATGCTTACCTTCCCAGGGGCACTCACATACCTCAGTCTGTCTTCACTCTTGCCAGGTCTCCCTACAGCCCCGTGAACACACCTTGCCATTCTTTCTCTATCCTGCACACATCATTCCTTCTTCTAGAATACCTACCTTACTTTTTTTTCCTCAGCCACCAACAATTCCAACTGTTCTTTAAGACTACTTTTTTTTTCTGTGACATCTTCTTTGATCTCACTAGTCATAGGTCATCTCTCTGTCCTCCAGAATCCTATATTATCTCTGAAACAAGAGATGCAACACAGTCTTGCAATACAGTCTTTTGTGCCATTTTTCTTTTTTTAAGGAAAGAATTTATAGCTTCTTAATGCTAATCCCTGCTCTTAGAATCTTTTATGCATTTTTCCCACTTACTTTTCAAAATAACCTCAGATATTATCTTTATTTCCATTTTATAGATGAATAAACTCGGGTTTACTGAAATCAGATAACTTGCCTAAAACCATACATCCAGGAAGAGCATGGTTTAAAGTGGTTGTATCTAATTCTAGAGTCTGAGCTCCTACCACAATGCCACAGGGCTTCAGTCATACTTCCTCAGCCCTGATACAAGTTATGTGAGGGCGAGCACCATATTTTTGGTATCTATGTGCCTCTCCACAGTCCCCAAAAGAGATCCTTTCTTGACCATCACAGATAGTGAGAAGATAAGCTCTGTCATAATTCTTAAGCTACACAATAATAGCCTGTAAAATTTATCATAGGCAAACCTCTTGACACTCAAATTCTTAATTCTTAGGAATACAGGGAAACTTCTTTAAGTTGATGAAGAGCATCTAAAAAAACCCCCAAACAAACCCATATATTCAATGTGGAAAGACTGAATGCTGCCCCGCTAAGATCAGGAACAAGGCAAGGATATCTGCTCTAACCAATGTTATTCAACGAAATATTAGAAGTACTAGCCAGAACAATACAGCAGGAAAAAGAAATAAAAGGTGTACAGATGAGAAAACTGGTCCTATTTGCAGATGACATGATTGTCTATGTGGAAAATCTCAAGGAATCAACTAAAAAACCTTTCCTGCAACTAGTAGGTGAGTCCAGAAAGGTAGCAAGCAAGATACAAGTCTAACGTACAAAAGTACAGTTGTATTTTAATACAGTACTATTATATTATACTACCAATAAATGTAGTCAGCAAAATTAAAAATATAATGCCATCTGTATAGGTGTAAATCTAACAGAATGTGTAGGATTCATATGCTGAAAACTAAAAAATGACAATGAATGAAATCAATAAAATCCTAAATAAATGAAGAAGCTTACTGAATTCCTGGATTGGAACACTCAATATAATACAAATGTCAGTTTCTTCAAATTAACATACAAGGTTTAATGCAATTCCTAGTAAAATCTCAGTAAGATTTTTTTTGTCTATAAAGAGAAGAATATTCTAAAATATATATGAAAATGCAAAGAAACTAGATTAACTACAACAATTTTGACAAAGAAGAATGAAGTGGAAGGAATCAGTCGACCTGACTTCAAGACTTATTTTATAGCTACAGTAATGAAGACTGTAGTACTAGGGGAGAGACAGACACTAGATCAATGGAATAGAATAGAGGATGCAGAAATCGATCCACACAACATAATATGCTCAAATGATTTTTAACAAAGGTGCAGAAGCAATTTCGTGGAGGAAGGATAACCTTTCAACCAGTGGGCTGCAGTAATTAAACATTAATGGCTAAAAACAGAAACAAAACTAAAAAAAAACAAAAAACAAAACCCTTGATCTAAACTCACACCTTATACAAAAATTAACTTAAAATGGTTCATAGACTTAAATGTAAAACTATAAAAATCATCTTAGAAAAAAATAGGAGCTAGGTAAAGAGTTCTTAAAACTTTACATCGAAAGCACAATGAATACAGGAAAAATGGATAAATTGAACTTCACCAAACTAAAAACTTTTGTCCTATGGAAGGCTCTCTTAGGAGACTGGAAAGACAAATGACAGATCGCGAGATAATTACAAACTACTTATCTGACAAAGGATTTGTATCTAGACTGTATAAAAAATTCTCAAAACACAGCTAGCAAAGATACTGAGCCATTCATACACTGCTGATGGGAAGGCAAAATAATACAGCTGCTATGGAAAACAGTTTAGCAGTTTCTTTAAAAAAAAACAATTAAACATGCAACTACCATACAATCAAGCCACTGTACTTCTGGGCATTTGCCCCAGAGAAATGAAAATGATGTCCACAGAAAAATCTATATATTCCTATAGTTCATGGTAGCTTTATTCATAATCTGGGAAAAACTCAAGTCTCCTCTAATGGAGGAATGGTTTTAAAAATGAGTGGTATATCCATACTCAGGGAATATTACTCAGCAATAAAAAGGAATGACTTATTGATATATGCAACATTTTGGAAAAATACGCTAAGTAAAAAAAGCTAATCCCAAAAGCTTACATAGTGCATGATTGCATTTATACTGTACCATTCTTGACATGACAATTGTAGAAATGGGTAACAACCTAGTGGTTACCAGGGTTAAAAAGAGGGGCAGGGAGTAAGTGTAGCTATAAAAGGGTGGTGTGAGGCCACACTTAGTCTTTCCCATTCATTCATTAATTCATCTACAAACATTTTTGATAGTCCATTATTGGGTACTGCCTGGTGCTAAGGGAGGCAGGAAGATGAATTAGAAATGGTCTGTGCTACTCGTGTTTTAATGACTTTAAAAAATGTGTTGAAAAACGAATAGTTCCACATAGTTTAATCGTTTTCTAATTTGTCTCCATATTGTACATAGTGTTTTTTTAACTTATTACTATAATTTTTGTAACTAACCTACTAATGTTAGGCATTTATGTGTTTTCTCAATTTTTCATGATTGTAATTAACAGAGAGCAGTAATAGCAAAATAACAATAAACTAGAAATGAAGAAGATTAAAAAAACCTGACAAATAAAAAAATTACTTAAAGACAGGTAGAATCTGACAAAACCTCTCAACTCAAATCACATTAATAGGAGAAATTAGTCATGGGAGAAAGATTTTTTTTTTCTCTTCCAAATTGTTTAAATCAACCTCTTGATGAAGTTGGGTTCCAATTATTTTCTTTTTTTTTCCCTTTTATTTCTTTTAGATACAGCATTTTTCTTATTAGCATCTAAATCCAATTGTTTTCTGTTGACTAATCTCTAAGTTACTCTTGAACTCGACCGTCCAGCCACGCAGAACTACTTTCATTACTACTAACTGGCCATGCTTCTGTCCAGGGATCTGGTCTGTTTTCTTGGTCCTGAACACTTTCTCCAACCAACACTTTGACTGACTATATCCTACTAAATCTTCGGGCTTTGAAGACATCTTTGTGTGTTTGTGACATCTTCCCAGATCCCCCAGAAGGCTGGGTGAAGCACACCTATATGTCCTGTAATTATTTCACCAGATTGTAATTGCCTCTTCACTTTTCTGCCTTCCCCAGTGCACCTAAAGCTCTTTGAGGCTGGGACAATGTTGGTTCTTTTATCCCCAGCATTGAGGAACTGGCCTGATCCATAGCAGATGCCCAACAAATATCTATGAGTGATGAAGAACTAGAATGAATGAATGAACAAACAGATTCTCAAACCACTGGCATAGGCAGATGGGCAGCACCTTGTTCACCCAGCTGACTGGTTCCTGCTCATGAAATTCATCAGTAGCATGAGGAAGCCCCCTGGAGAGGCCCCAAATCTATTTCGGAGCTTCCACTTCCCACTGCTACACAATCTAGAGGCTTAAGCACCTTCCTTGCAAACCACACCTAATCTAACAGTGGTCTCCTATGAGCTATTCTCGGCAAATACTGCAGGGTCCTTGAGAAGATGATACACCATGAGACCTCAGTGTGTGCACTGGGCAGCTAGGAGTGCTCGGAGTGAGGCTGGCACAAAAGGCTACTTATCATATAACATTCAGGTAGATGCTTTTTCCTGGAGAAATATTAAAGGCCTGGGTACTTGGAAGTGAGGGATTCCTGGTACTAAAGCGTGTCACTAAGTTTCCATCTTTCTCAGTATCAAGACTGCAAACCTTTCAACACCAGTTCTAAGAGCTTGGCCGTGCTCCGGGGGACAGAGGCCTTAAGACACAGGATGTGTGTGTGCCTATCCTGTGTTCTCCTGTCGCATCTCAGGTTCTTCCCACTGCAAACAATGGCACTGGTTTTTTTCCCCCCTGACCTTTGTCAACTGTGTTGCTGTACTGCATTTGGAAGTACTAACAATGGTCATTACCTGCCCTGTTTATTCAGTGTTAAGTATTAACAAGGCCTGTGCTATCTCAGCTGCTGCCATATTTCTCCAGGAAAGACGTGCCTGTGTAAATGCTCTAATGCAAACAGGAGGCTTGTCATTTTCAAGGTGGGGGTGGGGAGAAGACTTGGAGACGACTGAAAGGATAGAAAAAAAACAGTAGCTATGTTTAAAACACTGTTTTCAGTGATGCATAAAATAACTTCCCTGTGACATCTTGTTTGTGGCTGATTTTGCCTGTGGATTTGGTCAGCTGAGGTATTTCCTAACCTAGGGGTGCTGATCCAAAGCACATCTTTCTGGGTTCGTTTATAATGGCTTCAAAAAAAAAGTTTGATATTGAATAAAGGGTGTATAAATATTTGAGAGAACAGAGAGAACAGAAATAAGCCTTGGCACGGGACTCTCTTTGTTTAGAGTTGGCGTGCTGGGCTCCTCTGGCACAGCTACGTCAGAGTGGGTGGGAGCTGTTTCTGAGGGGATCGGAGAAAGCTGACAATATTTACTTGAGTAACAAAGAAGGGTGACGGGTTTTATTAAAACTCCCATCAGACACTGCTTGTTGGACAGCAAAAGTGCGAAACTTGCAAACACGAGGGCCGAACACCATGCAGAAGAGATCAAAGACAAATAAGAAAAACATCTTTCACCAGAGTCAGCTTTTCTGGAGAAACTGGCTCACTCTCGTCAATGTACCTGAGTTTAGGCTTGAGTCGGGAGACTCGGCACAATTCCATCCTCAGATAGTGGTGGGGAACTGCCAGGGACACACACCGAGGCCAAACACATGCTTTCTGGACAAGATTTGATGCACAGAGAGCAAAGGTGGAGTCACCTTTCCATTTTTAAAGTACAGTTCCATAGAGATGGGCACAGGCAGCGTGTGGAGATCAGAGGTTGTTCTCTCTCCTGTGCACATGGCCTTAGTAAATAAAACACGGTCCCCGCGGGGGTTTACAACTCTGTGTGTTGTTTGAGAGCAAGGCTTTGGGAGCCGCACTTGGCGAGCCTCGCATCCCAGTAAAACCATTTTGTAGCCGTGCGATCTTAGATTACTTACCTCTTTTTTCTTTTCACTTTTCAAAGTGAGCATAGCTTACTTATGTAAAAGAGATGAAACGAGGGGTTTGGAAAAACGATTGATTTGCCGGAAGTACTTGAGCAATATAACCTTTACATAAGAACAACTGACACCATTTACTGAGGGTCCAATAGGGACCAGGCATTTCAGACACACGATTTTAACTTTTATACAATCCTAAGAGGTTAATACTAGTATTCTCAGCTTCTAAAATGAGAAAACTGAGCTTCCGAGTAGTTAAGGGATTAGACTTGGTTTCAACGCTGAAAAATGGCAAAACCACCTACTTACATTCCCTACCCCATTCTTTTTTCTCATTAAAAAATATAATGACCCAAGAATTTCCCTTTCTTCCCTGATTCTGCTTTTCCTACTACCACTCCAGGTTGCAACGATACTGGGAGTCTTTCTTGCTTCTTTCCTTGCTTCGGCCAGTTTAACTTTCCTAAAATCACTCTTCCCACCCACTTCCTAGTGTCTCTATTCCTGATATTTCTCCCTAATGTGGTTTGGCATGAGCCTTGTCCTCCACCCCAGGGCTCCTCTCAGAACCCCCTCCATCGTCAGAGCAGAAAGATGAAATCATTTTCTATGTGCTGGACACTTGATGAGGTAGGTGCCGTTATCATCCCCACGTTAGAAATGTGAAAACTGAGGACCAAGGAGTGAAGTAGCCCAGCAGGAGCCTAAAGCCAGCGGCAGAAATGGAGTATGAACTGTAGCAGTCTGGCTGCAGGGTTCTTGGTCTAACTCTACCCTGTCTCCCTCCGTAGCCCTGGAGGAACTCAGGTTCCTGATTCCAGCACGTTCCTGAGTCCGAGCAGGAGAGAGGAGTGCCTGTTTAAAAAGCGGGTAAATACATTCTGTGGTGTTTGAAATAAACTTGCTTCCTCTTTATTGCAAACGTGCATTTTTAATCACTACATACTAAATAATATTTTGGTGGGCTAGCCTAGGAACATTGTTCTTATGAGAACATAAATTCCGAGTTCCCCAAAAAACTATTGGAACAGCCTGTTTGTAAGTTGGGGCTGGCCTTGCTTTGCAGTTGGGGTAGAGTTAAAGTTTGGGAAATGAGAAAGGGGGCAAGGAGACACTTCAAATTCCTTGTGGATGCAATTCATGCATAGCAGAATGCAATGCGGATAACACATCCCAACTTTTTAAGCATGCTAAAAATAAACATAAGTGGTTCATTAGAGCTAACTTGGCAGCCAAAAGTGAATATTAATAACAGGAGATCAATAAGATGCCTAGCAAAGAACAATGGATTAACTTGGTTCTAGAAATAGCAAAATTTGTGGAGGCCAGGGAGGAAGCCATGGGGCAAGAGGCACAGTCCCAAGAGAAATTCATCTTTTCTTTGTAAGATCCAAGGAATCAAGAAGAGACAATAAAATATGCCCCTTTCTTTTTGGCTCCCACAAAGTAAGCAGTTTAATCAATTTTTACCTTTCCCTCCCTGTCTTCCTCTGCCACTACTAACTCAATAGAAGAATGTATAACCCTAGTTCAAATTCAGGTCAAGATGGCGATTATAAATATTATGAGCTTATGCTATCACTTTCTCCCTTAGTGCTTTGTTTAAGGAAAGGACTGCACAGGGTAGATTTATCCAAAGCCTATGCAATGAAAAAAAAAAAAAAGCTTCCATGTAGAATAAATCTGGGTAATGCTGTTATGATAACCCCCCTTTTAAGACATGGAAGGCTCTAAAAAGTCTTTCAGGAAAGACACCTGTACAACACATGTAACCTAGTGTTCCCCAAGCCTTTTAGCCACACAATCCTTTTAACTTAACCCCTATTAACTTTGTGCAAAATGAAGGTAAGAATTCCGGCCCAGGAGGAGAGCAGACCGAGTGGCCATCGTTCCTGCCTGTGTGACTTAATGAAGCCGCTGAACTCTCCTGGACTTCACTGTCCTTGGGGAGCTGGACTACGCGATGGCTCCAGGCTCCATCCAGACCCAGGGTTCTGAGAGTATCACCAACTTGCCTGAGTGGCCGTGCTCAGAGGCACGGAAGCCAGGCTCTGAGGAGGCGCTCTAGACCAGCCCACACCTCCAAGTGCCTCCCATCACCCAGGAGCGGCCTAGACAATGGGCTCTTGTACAAGTTCACATTCAGCCCTTTATGCCCAGGCCGAGCACGACTACTGCAAACACTGTTTTGCAGGGATAAGTGGAGGGAGGGAATTTGTAGAGAATTGTTAAAACAAGCTTACGTTTGTTCTTTGAAACATTTGCTGGCATTCAGATATGGCTTTTAAAATATTTCTTGTGCTTTTTCATTTAAATATGCGAGTTTAATAAACATTATTCACCCAAAACAGAGAAATGAAGCAAAGTCTTAACTGATTCCTTAGACTGACATTCTTAAGTTCCAGTCTCAGCTGAGTTCACTTGAAATGCTGTTAATCCTGACATTTCAACTTTTTTTTTAAAATGATCACAATGTTCCAATGTTGAAAATATGACTTTTATAAGTTATTCACCTTTCCTTTTAATAACATGTTTTTCTCCCTTAAAACAGTCTAGAGAAGACTAAAGGTTATATGCTACAGGTCGAGACTGGGCTTTGTACTTTCTTGTTTTTATGGAAGGACATATTCGTGATATACCAGCAATAACTAACACTTACATAAGTGCCCAGTACGTCACAGACGTTATTCTAAGCAACATGTGTGTGTGCATTCATCTTAACAACCCTATAAGATAGGTATGATTATTATTACCCCGACTTTACGGACGTGGAAACTGAAATGCAGAGAGGATGAGTGACTCCCCAAGGTCACACACCACCCTGTAAGGGGCCGAGCTGAGACTGGAATCCAGCAGTCTGTGTTCTTAATCATTATGCTATACGACCTCTTGCTTACATTTGCAGAACAACAGAATTATAGGCATAAAAATACATAAATCACTGAGGCGCACAATGTGGAGTTACATGAACTCTATGATAAAACTAAAGGAAAAGGAATTTCTAACCTCTTGGTTCTGCTCAAGTGGGGAAGGCCTGATTTACGTCATATAGGATACATGGTATCGTGAAGGATACCGGTTAAATACAAGACAACACGTGCTGTCCAGTGTACCTAAGGAGTCTGTGCGATCTCCTGCCCAAATGCCTAACAACGACAACAACAACAACAACAGCAACAACAACAACAACGAAAGTGAGAGAACCATCTGAAACATTCTGCAAAGTTCCCATAGAAATTAAAATGGGCTAAGTTAACTGTCTTGAACTTCGTTACTCCAGCTCCATCCTGAGAGCACTCCACTCCTAAGTTATTATAAGAAACATGTCAATGGGGTAGCAGGGACTGAGACGAAATAGGCTCGCTGGACCCAACCACCAATGTCATACACGGACTTCGTCTCTATCCTAATTGATACAAACCATCTTGAAGAGGCTTTTTGAGCTAATCGAGGGAATTTCATTATGGACTGGGTACTAGATGATACCAAGGAGTTACGGCCGATTTTGTTGGGTCTGATAATAGCACTGTAATTATATAAGACATTTTCATATGTTTTAGAGAGGCAATCTGAAGGAAATTAGGGTGAAGTGACATGTCTGAGATTTTTACTTTGGCCAAAAAAAAGGGGGTGGGGGTGGGGTGGGGAACGGAGGTAGATGAAGCAAATGTGGCAAAATCTTGATAATCTTTGAATTTGAGTGATGGTATAATGTATGAAGGATCATTATACTGGTCTCTCTGCTTCTGCGTATGCTTGACAATTTTCAGTACGTTGAGAAAGAACATGGAGAGATTTTTCTAACCTAATGAAATACAAAAACAAACAAACGATAGGATCATGGGCACAGAAATGGCCAGGTACACACTTGGGTACATGGTTCAGTTCTCCTAAGATCGAGGCCAGGAAAAGGAAGCGAGATTAAAGGAAGACAGAGAGCAACTGTGGACTAGATGGGAGGACCCAGGGCCCCAGCAGGGACACCAACGTGGTTCCAGGGAGATCTCGGAGGACCGGCCTGTCAGCTCTAGTTCTGCCGTTTTGGCTTCAACTTTCTGTCCAAGTGCTTTCGACCCCTGTTAGAAAAACACTAAATACTAAATAAAATGAGCCCAGCACCACTGCCTGCCTATGCGTTTGGCATTTGTAATCTCAAGCAAAGATTAGCTCTCAGTTCTTAGGAGTAATTGGTTTAATTTTGAGGTGTGTGTGTGTAGTGGGGGGGTCAGTTCCTCCTTCACCATGGTGCTTATAAGGTATATCCTTGCCTTTTATCCCTTGGGTTATACCTTTGTTATATGACCAAGAGCCAAATTTCTATTTGGTATTTCAGGTGTGTTTAATATACATCTATCTTCTGAACAGCTAATATCCCTCAATAATTAGGAAATGAGTTTTTTTTTCCTAAAGAAAATGACCACGTAGCTAAATCATTATACTTTCCCTAAGTACCTTTATTAGAGGCTCATAAAAACATTAAAATGCAAATAATAACCTTTAGAGACAGTAATAAACACTGAACAAATTAATTGGCCAGACTAAACAAATACTACATTTTCTAGAATCCACATCTCCCCCACCCCAAAGTATATTTCTAAAACTGCACTAGCTTTTTGCTGTTAATCAAGCTTGACAGGAAATTCTGCATTCTAGTATTCTCACCTGACATTAAAATACAAACATTTTCCTGTACTAATTCTTCATAAGCACCCATTAATGGCTGGAGAATGTCCATCAAGAGGAGACAGTAAACTTGACTTAAATTTTTCCAAACTATTAGACATCAGGGTGCTGCCATTGGTTTAATATTATAAACAATACTCTAATGAACATCATGTGCAATACTTTCTTACACCCTTATGTGCATTTCCATAACACTGATCCTCAGAGCATAATAAAAAAAAAATAACGCTAAACTAAATTAAGAATACCATCCAGTCATTTACCTTAACACAAAGGAGAAAAGAACAATTTGAAAAGGTTTCACAGAGACGTGAGTTTGCACTAGATAAGCCCGGTGTCCTGCCCTCCATAACCCGTGAGGGAGACCATGTGCTTGAAGAAATGTCACTCTGTCTTGTTACTTCTTGGCTGCACATGGTGTGAGCCTTGATCTGAGCCTAGTCATTTCCCCTAAATGTTTCCTGCTCCACTTGTTTTCCTTACATTGTGAGAACCTGAATTTGCAGCCCTGACTGCTCTGTTCAGAATTCCCTCACTCCTCTGCTCCCACAGCTTCTATCTCTAACGCAGCACGCCTCGCTAGACAGTTGTTTGCATTGTCTGTCCGCTGAGTCTCACTCATCTTTCAAGCCCGACCGTGCCTGGGCTGTGCTCTGCCCACCGTAAACACTGCCAAGACATGAGCTGATTTTAATCAAATCATTAACACTCTTCTGCTGTTGAGCATGTAAGTTCCCTTTGTATTGTCCTCTGCCCCACCCTAAAAACGCCTCTCTAGCTTCTACGAGTTTAATGAATGTGCTGTTTCCGTCTTTTCCTAGATAATTAACGATGATGTTAAATAAGACCACACTGAACATAGATCCCTACCCTCCACTGCCATTTGTCATTACACTTTCAGTCCTTCAGGCAGTTTTCAATCAATCTGACACATTCAAGTCAATTTGAATTTTTTCCTTCTGAACTAGATTTCATGAGACCCAGTTTCAATTCTTCCATTACCGTCTGGATGTATTTAGAAATAATATCTAGTGCATTCTTTTTGTCCATTTGTTTTCAGATTTTCATAAAAAAAATCAATGAAGTTGGTCTCACATAAATAGCTTTATAACTCTATGCTATTTGTGGCTCATGGCTCTTCGATCCCTTAGATGTTCATATATTTACCTTCCCAAATGTTCTATCTGTTAGCAATGTGGTTTTCCCAATTAATTTATTTATTCAACAACTGCTTATGGAATATTTACCATGGGCAAGTACCGTGTTTGGTTGGGTTTAAAATGAATTTTAATTTAGAAATTTAGAAATCAGCTATCCAGAGGCTCTTGTCCTGTGAAATATACAGCACAATGCTCTTTTCAGCTGTGATTTTTACTATATATCAGCAACATGGGATCATAGACGGGGCTGAAAGGAGAGAGAAAGATCAGTTTGGGGTCTTATTGCTCCCTGTGGTAAGCAGTTTCCTGGGGTGAGCATTCTAAAAAGTGGCCAAAATAAGATTTTCGAATGAACTCGTGCTTTGATTACCTGTGACATCTCTGCCCACAGTGCTCTGGTCAACGGAGAACAAGACATTCATTCTATACTGTAATGTCAGCCAGTCTGTCTACCTCATTATTCAAAGGAGAGTTTCCCTATAACCATAAGGTCCTTACTACCTCCATTACTACGAGTTAGCGCAGCACCCAAGACCTTGCTTATTTGTTTCCTTCTTCTTCTTTTTTAATGAAACAGGTCTTCATTACTGTTTAATTATCCTTATTTGTTTTCTTAAAGGCCAGTTTTATAAAGCAGTTCAGAAGCTCAACCATTTTGCCACCAATGGCTCAGTCATTTGAGCATAATCACTAAGCTTATCTCCCTATTCATTTAATGCGAGGCCTCCTTTATCTCGGGGATGCCTTCCTTCCTCCTCTCTCTCACGTTTGTATGGTTAGCCTTTGCACCACTGATCACCATAAATACTTCTTGGTTGTAGCTCTGGAACTTCTTCGATGATTCATGCTCTCCGGTGGGAGTCCCATGGACAGACTCTATGTACTCTCAGGTTTCCCCCGACTTTTTCTTTCTTTCTTGTTTTGCACCCTTGTCATTTGTCACTTGGATATTGCTTGCAGTTTCTCCAGTGATGCCTGGCCTTTATGGTGAAACCACTGACCCTGAGTGAAGCACTGCCCTAATTCTACAAGGTGAGAAGTGCAGAGCCCGCCAGCTGGTGGGAGAGACTGCTTAGATCCCCCTGCTTCTGCCCCAGTGGGACAGGTGCCACCTCCCAGGAAAACCAAACCCTGTGCAGCACAGTGCAGCACGAGGACTGACTCACCGGGGCAAAAGGGAGAAGTTCCTATTTGTGAGTTTGTCATCTCGAAATAGCACACTCGGCCACCTTCAGCAATGTTCCTCTCCTCAACACTGGCTTTGCAATGAGGACACTAATCCACTCTTTATCAAGTATGCTGCAAAGACCGCCAACTAAGAGAAACACCCTTCTTTCTGGGTAATACCCACGTTTATATTTGTACTTAGATAGACTCACTCTTTCTTCTCCTTTCTTATTTCTAAGGTATCTGAATTGGTGACTGTTAATTCTTGGGCTACATAAATTAACCCCTCGTTTTCACCCTGTATGGTAGCACAGAAGTGTGTTTTTTTTAAATAGGAAAAATTTTTAAGAAAATGATTTGTTTTAAAGAGTTCAACTAAGGAGCAGTCACAAACTAAAGAAAAAAACGGGTGATATTACTATATTAGTGGGTATAATACTATTTGCAAATATACCACTTCAATTATATGCTTTTAAAAAGACTGAAATAAGACACCCATAATTATTACATAAATGCCATTTTTCATATCAGCTTAGCAAACGTGTGCATTTTTCTTTTCTTTTCCCACGGAAATAAGTAAAGGTGTCAATTTATTATGGTCTTTAAAATTCATACCAAATACACCAATCTAAATTTTTTGATCCCAAACCTGTATTCTTAAGGAAAGTTATTGTGGGTAGTTTAAAGAGGACTCTGGGCTTGGTCAGACAAAGTAAGATGACAGAGACAAACTCAGGAGGACTGCTTCCTCCCTCTGAGTGACAGCGACTCACGGAGTCACACGTTTTTTCATTCAGGAGTGGAGCTAGCACTTCTGTGAGTGGGAAGAAATGAATGAAGTTCAGTCCAGTTGTTTCCCACGGCCCCGCATCTGTGTCTGTACGGCCCCTGACTGATTTCTCATACAATTTGTTTCTTCTGCTACTCTGATCCCGTCCACGGTTGCCCCCACCTCTCCCCCTCCACGTTTAGGGTAACTTCAGCTTTCAGGGTCACACCAACCCCACGGCAGTAACTCTGACGGCTGGAGGCAGGAGCTTAACCTACTTTAATACCACAATCATTTATTGATCAACCACCCCGCTGAGGGATTGGACGATGAGCACTGTCTTTGGCAAGGGCCGGGCCTCAATGGTCCGAGCACATACCACGGGAAAGGCTATCTCTTCGGGGTGCAGGTGGACGTCCCGGGAAGACGACAGCGGCCGTCACCGCTTAGGCAGAGCGGGGCCAGGCTCTGAGCAGTTCCCTCCAAGCCGCCTCCCCGCCCCCCCTCCCCTCCCCCATCCCCGTTGCTCCTTGCTGTGGGTTTTCTTCTCTCCCCTCGTTTCTGCTTCTTTAAATATTTACAGGATAAATGCTTTTAGATGAACTATGATTATTTTTTTCCTTGTAGCCTACCTCAGAGAACGAGAAGTTTCACACGGCTTCCAACTTCTGAGGAAGCCCGCGACGGCAGCTGAGGGGACCGTGACGTTCTTAGAGGACGGACCGCAGGCCCTCTGAGCCCGACACAGCTCTCTCACTGAACTCCTGTCACGTTGCAGTTGGATTCCAACGAGCAATCCATCGGCGAGGGCTTTGCAGTGTTGGTTATGCGAAGATTTTAATGCGAGACACGCTGCTAACAACCACAGGCCCGCGGGCTCCTTCCGTCCCTCCGTCCCCGGGCTCCCCGCTGACTCCCGGGCCCTTCCGTCCCCGGGCTCCCCGCTCGTCCCCACACACAGATGCATGCCTCCCGCCACTGCCAGCCAAGGGCTGCAGCAAGTGGCCTCTCTGGGGTCACCCCTGCCACTGGGCAGGCCTCGTGATGGAGGAGACGGTTGAAACCCCAGGGGTGGCGGACACCATCGTCCTTATTACCTCTCTGGGCATTGTGGGGTTATGCAGGGACTGGGGCAACCACCTTTGATGACGACAAACTCAGAAATTACAGAGGTTGGTCACAGCAGCCGCCTAGAACACCGTCTGACACGCTCGGGCCCGGCCCTAGTTATCACGCCGGGCAGTGACAGCAGACGCCACAACCAGCCGCAGAATCTAGCGACAGGGCGCTCCTGCACACCCTCCCGTCCCCTTCCACACGCGTTGGGACTCCTCCCGATGGGCCGTGACACAGGACATGTTAAAGTGGGGTGCAGAAAACAAATTGGAGCACAAACAGATTCGCGACGAAGAAAAGGTGTCCATTATCCTTCCAGTGCTTACTCATCCTATCATTTAAATATTTATTCTTCAAATATAGTCAGTGTGTGTGTGTCCACAGGAAATCATCAGAACGGGGGACCTCCAGCTGCTCTCCGAGGGGCGAAGCTGGGATTCTGTGCACGGAATCTTACTGCGGGGGGAGTGAATGTTTGCAAGTGAACTATGACTTTTCCCCTTTATAGTCTAGCTCAGAGAACAAAAAGTGTCACACCGCGTCCAGCACCAGGAGGTCTGTGACTGCATGCAAGGGGACCATGGAGTTTATTAGAGGACGGAGCACAACCCCCCTGACCCTGTCAGAGTTCTCCCACTGCTATTTTGTTATGACATTTTCATTCAAATGGGGACTCCGTCAGCAAAGGCTTCACAACATTGGTTGTGCAAAGCTTCTCAATGAATAGCACCTGTTGTAGTAGAATTTCACTTAAATTTTCTAATAACCCCTGCAGTAGTGGCATGGGAAATTTTATCCATAAATTTTAAGCTTTCGCAGGGTTGATCACCCTATTTTGGAAGGGGCAAGATTAGTTAATCAGAAACTTCCTTCTATGTACCCTTCCTTGCCAAGAGGCATCTGGAGAATTTCGTCCTTCACAAAGATTTTCCTCGTCTCCCAACAGATCTCTATCTCTCCACGCTGTGTCCGACGCTCCGGTTCTCCTAGCGGTCCGTTTCCAGCTGGCTCTGTCCCTCACTCCAAGCCTTACTGGAAGCCACCGTATCGGTAACCGGAACTCCGGCCCTTGCAGCCTCCGCCCCGGCTGACGGGCAGATGCCTCCAGAGCGCGTACTAAACAAACGAAAACCGTCCAAAGAAAACGTGGACATTCGGCCCCTAACTCGGATTTACCTCCGCCTTTAACAAGGCAGATCTCCTTTTCCCACCCCCAAAGCTCCAGCTGTATCCGCATCCGCTGAGATCGATGGTTCTAGAATCACAGAATTGGAAACGGTGCCAGGTAGAAGTTAGCTCAACCCACTCATTTTCAAAGACGAGGCAAAGGGAAGCTGAGAGTCAGTGACGGAGTTGAGGCAAAAGGGACAGTGGCCGCTGCGCTCCCTTCCTGCGGCAGCGGACCTGCCGAACCTCTAACACGGAATGCAGGGTAGCTGTTGCGTGAACGAAAATGTCAGATTGGAATTTCCCCTTTCAAGGGGACTGAAATTGTCCATTAGTTACAGTTAAACCAGGTATTTCAAATCATCTCGCTTTTTCCGTCCAGCCCTCACCAAGCCGAAGCAGGCCCCAAGTCCTCTGACTATAAAACCTCTTAGTCATCCGAAAATAATTTCTACTGCACATCACACGACTATGAGAGCCCAGTGAGACCCACACACACGACGCTGGTACCAGGCGCTGAACGGGTCCAATCTTACTTAGCGATACGTCTGAAACGACTTTTAACTGGGAACCCTCTTCGACCTGTGAGTGTCACCTCTGAAAATCTATTCGGAGGAAAACTTACTAGAGACCTAGGATGAGGATCCAGTTCTGTTCTTCCTTCTTTACACTTGGGAAAATTTCTTATAATGAATTTTCATCCTTGCTCCCACTTAAAAAAAAAAATCTCTCGTTGTGGGTAAGGAACGAGGGAATGGGACTGGCTGCTTAGCCTCCACGGACCCTTTCAGCTCCATGCTCTGGTTCATTTTCTTTCTTTTTTTTTTTCCTCAAAAAGTTATAGAAAAGGAGAAAGGGTGTTTCCTGGAAAAGGCCAGCAGCTTCTGAACAGGTGTTCAGAGCATTAGCTGGTGTTTGAAGAGGAATCAGGACCCAGTGTTCAGAACCTCTGCCTCCCACGTGATTTCACATGATCAATAGACCTAAAAATACACTTGAACACATCCTACGGCAGCACTGCACTGAGACGTATGGAGGGACAAACCACAAGCGTCGTCCTACCCTTCGTCATGTACCTGTGCCCTGCGCCAGTGACAGAGCCCGTGCACGAGATGACCATGAATGAGATGCAGTAACTAACTTCCAAATACAAAACGGAGCAATTTAGAAAAGGCGGGGGGGGGGGGGGGGCTCACGCAGAACTAGAACATCTGACGTGTGATATCTTGGTTGTGATCTGACTTTGACAGAAATGGAGTTGGTTGCCAAAAATTTCAAACCCTATCACAGCGTGTTGAGGTTTTACTGCCCAACGTTCATGTATCTATACGTTCGACTATTCGGTAACTGAACGAGTATTTGTTTTGCTTTGGATTTGTTAGGATTTGAAACAAGAACTGTCCTGACACGGAGTCCTTAATGAAGAAGGCATTACTATTATGTGATTGCATTTTGACTCCTTCCTTGTCTAATTCCAGCAAATACCAGTTAATGATACATGAGGGCTGTCTGGGAAAAAATTGAGCTAGAAATGCCTCTATTTTTCATAGTACACGGCTGGGCACTTTCTGGACAGCCCTTGTGTAACCAATCAAACAGTGCACTGTGGGGGGTTATATACAGGGAGAGGCAGGCACAGTGACGCTCACAAACCCCACCAGAAAGCCATTACCAGACACAGACAGCTCAAAAATGTGTTTAGTTGTCTAACACTGTGAGTCAAGCAACTTCTAAGGTTAAGTCCTCAAAGATGGTTCATATTCCTGTTCCAAATGAGTGAAAACAATACAGTCCTTTTCAGATCTGACATCTGAACTCAAGATCCAGATTTTCCTCCTTGTTTAACCTAATAGTGCAATTACAGAAATCGTCACTTCATGAAATGCAGCTTTTAAAAGGCAAACAAGGCCTTTACTTTTAGGAAATATATGGAAGTCGTTCCATTAACATGCTCACAGAACAATAAAGTTTAACTCTAAATCGCTGTCTCTTAGGTTGAGGGGTAAAGCTGTAGTTTAATTCCTTTCAGAATACGCCTGATTGCTTTTTTGTTAGAGTTTTACCCTGCTATCTTTTGTGCTGAGGAGCTCACAGAACAAACAGCGTCATGGAGAACGGACTGGGATGGACTCAAGGCAGAAGCAAGGCATGCATGCACAGGGAATGGGCTGGAGGGGGGTCTGGGTTGGGACGTGCACGTGTATGTGCCTTTATGCATGCACAGGGAATGGGCTGGAGGGGGGTCCGGGTTGGGACGTGCACGTGTATGCGCCTTTTCTAGATGGCCTGTCGCTGTCCTGCAGCCCAAGTCTGCTGATAACGTTGCCGCTGTTAACCGGGCTCACGTACCCTGCCAGTCAAGTTCTGCGCTAACAACAAGCGTGTGTGTTTTCCTAATGCGTGCGAGGCCCTTTCTGGCACAGTGGGTGCTGATACAAGGCGAGGGAGGATCTACCAATGACCCACGTCGCAGCTCGCCCCGTCGCCTTCCTGGACTCATTTGTAGCCGGCAGAAACGGCAGCCGGGGAGGGGAGAGAGAGAGAGACCTGGGCCACCCCTCACTCACAAACACGTGTATTTCCGGCTCCATCCACAGCGTCTGGGGACACTACAAGGAGGATGAAAGGGCGACCATGATCCAAACCTGCCCCACCTGAACCGGCCATGCCACCGCTGTGCCACACAATGACCCTTTCAAGTCGGGGGCTGAGCAGCACCGGCACCCTCACCTCCACCCCTTTGATGGCTCGTGCAGGCTGCACGGTGTCCCAGCACAGCGACCGCAGGGACCGGAGCGGGAGGACAGAGGGGATGGGAAGGCACGGCCACCCGCCACCCGCCGCCTCCTCCTGCTGCAGGTGACAGGCCCTTCCGCCCCGTCAAACGTGTCAGCTTGCGAACACCGTCACGCTTTCCCTCATTTCCTCCGCCGCAGTCGGGTCCCTGGAGCTGACCTCTAGCATCAAAGGCGCGGTGCGTATTCGAGAAAACACCCCGAAGGGGACGGGAGAGGGGCAAGGGCCTGGTTGGAGGCCACGAAGTTTCCATCGCTGGGGACGTCCGGGGGACCCTCCGCACGACAGGCCGCCGGAGGGCATGCTCACGTGCGCTGGTGTTTACCCGAGGGGGTCTTACGCTAAGTGCTCTGACTACAAAAGGAAAAGACTTTTAAAGTCTTTTAAAAAACAAAATAAAGGGGGTGAACGGAGACTTCTGGAGGTGCTGGATGAGCCTATGACCTTGACCGTGGTGCCACAGGTACATTCTTATTTTCAAACTCAGCAAGTCGCGTACATTAAACATGTTTAGCTTCTGCCATGCCGACCAGACCTCAAGAAAGTGGTTTCTTTTTCTTTTAAAGCAAAGCAAAGCCCTGGCATGTGACGATGCTCAGGAGTACAGCGCCGTCTGCTGTGGTTACGGCCACTCGGTCCCAGGCTCCTCAATTCCACCTTCCAACACGGACGAAACCTGCTTCAACCGTGAGAATCTATACCACGCCAATAGGTGTCAGGTTCCTTGTCACATGCCACGTCCTGCCAAGGATCCCAAGCATGAGCTGAGATCACTGCGTCCCGCGTGGGGGTGACACAAGTCGAGGACACCACCTCCCTTCTCTGCCACCTCCCGGCCGTGCCGTGTAACGCAATTCAGTAGGTTACGGCAAGTGAGGCGCCAAGAACTCTGATTTTTTCTGCACCAGAAAAATCTCCAAAATCAAGGCTGTTTACAGCCAAGCATCCTGAGTGGCTTCCAGAAAAAGCACGACGTTGCTTGACGTGGGCTTCAACGTGAACCCTTACCCCGTTGTTATCTTTCCGTTCCAAAGCTGGGGGTTTGCACTCTAAACAGACTTCGATACGTTCATGCATTAGCAGACATGGACTCCGCGTCAACGACGAAGCGAGTGACCGGACAGTTATTCCTCTCGGCAGCACCAACAACGTAAACGGGAAGGGCTACGAAAGGAATCGAGGCGCGCCCCGTCTACGAGATCGCACCCCACCTAAAGGCGTGTCTCCGGGGGACGTGACTTGGAGCTTCGGTTCGGACACACGGACGCACGGTGTCGCCTAGCATGACCCGATTAGGGCTGAGTTCACACAGCGAACTGGCAGCTCAGGCTCTCCACGTTAACCAGAAACACACCCTCCTGCAACAAGACAAGGCCCGGGGCGCTCAGGGGTGACCATGGATTTCAGGGCGTGTCAAACTGCACTTTTCAGAGAATCATTTCGGTTAACGAACTCCCCGCCGGCACCCCGACCAGACGCGACCTAGCGGGGCCTTTGTCTCAGGCGGCAGCCTCCGCCGTCCGGGGTGCTCTTGGCGGTGGTAATTGGCTTGGCCGTCCATTCCACCCATCAGGTGATAGAAAACTATCCATCAGGCTAAATGCAATGTGAGAGAAGTCTCTTTAGCCAATTAGTCAGTAATGAGAGCATTAGCCACGATGTCTTCTGCAGAGGGCACCTTAGCCATTCCACTGGAGTCCGAGGAGATGACGGTCTCTGAGTGATTAATGAAGATCCCCCGACGCTTCAGGAATTCCACACGGGGAAGAGGGGCTCGGAGAGAGGACACTGGGAGGCGCTGCCGCCTTTCGTGCCCCGGAGTGCTCTACGCAAAAACACAGCCCCAGACGACCCCACACCCTGCAGACCACCCGATCCGGCTCCCTCAATGCACAGACAAGAACAGCGTGACTGGTCCAAGATCACACAGCTCGCAGGTGCACCTCCCATTTCTCTAAATAAAAATTTTAGGGCTGTTGGAAACAAACAAACCAACAAGCAAAAGGCAACACATCAATATGGAGAGACACTTACGTGGGTCTGATGTTACCTGGATCTTTTGTCTCGAGGCGGGGCAAGGACCTTGTATTTTACTTCCCTGACTCCCCAGGGTTCAAGGGCAGCATATGCCATCTTGAGGAGGTACCATATGTATTTAGAGCAATAATTTCTAAACCGCACTCTCTGGACCCCTCATGCCAGCTCTGCCACTCACTAGATGTGTGACCCTGGGCAAAGATCACACTCCCTGTGCCTTAGTTGCCCCATCTGTAAAATGGGGATATAGTGGTACCCACCCCACAGGGTTGTAGTGAGGACTGAAGAAGCTAGTCTACACAGAACACAAGGGACAGAGATGGCCACGTGCAAGCTCGGCTGCCATTCCAGAAGGAGCTCTTGGGATGACAACTGCAAGGACAGGGCGACTGCCATATGCACGGGGATACTGGAAGGTAAGTCAGGACAAAGCAGACGAAACGCCGTAAGCTTCCTTAGGGTGTGTTCTCAGGGGATGACGGGGAGGAGAGAAAACTGCAAAGGGAGAGCCAGGCGAGGCCGGTGTGGCTGAGACAGTCACTCACGGGAGGACCACGGAAGCCTTGCAGGGTGGCGCCATGACATCCTGCTTGCTGGGTAGAGCCCCCCGGGAGGAGCATGGGCACATTCAATGGGGAGTCTGTGTGCCCACTCCCCCCTGCCGCCCACCAGCCAAGGGGCCGTGCTCCAGGTGAGAGTCGTGGCGATCTTTACTCCCGGGCACATGCGTGGTCTGAAAGCTTAACGTGCCCTGGTCAGAAGCATCACCATTCACTGGGTGGCCAGGCGCTGACCTGGGAGGTGACTTCCCGTGGTCCCGAGGCTTCTCTCATGTTCTCCTGGTGTCCCCCACTCTGCACTCATCATGCTCCATCGTCGCCGCGTTCTCCCTTGTCAGGCGCCCCTCCTCCTTCCATTCCCGCACTTCCTGCTCCCCAGCGGTGCTTCCCAAGCAGCAGGCAGGGATCTGACAGAAGGACGACCTCAGCGGACTGTCCCCGAGTGCCACGCACCGAACAGCAAGTGCTCCGCGCCCACGGAAGACAGTGCGCTGCCGTGAAACGTCTCTGAGGTGCATCTCTTTTACCTTCCGAAAGCAAATACGCTGCGATCCCCACCACCAACCATGGTCCCGGAAAAAAAAAGAAAAAAAGAAAAGAAAACACACCTGCGGGTAAAGGCCAGCTCTTTTGCCCCAGCTGGGGCAGGGGGCAAACACACACGCAAACACGCGCGGACCCGAGTACATGAGCAGAGCGGACGTGGGTGGACAGACTAGCGAGGCCAGGACGCACCCAGAACCAAACTTTTGGGGCAGAAAAAGCCCAGGAGCAGGGGGGGACACTGCCTCCCTCCTGGCTCTTTGCCCTTACAGAGTACGTGTGTCTGGTCTCAGAGGGCGAGGCAGGGGCCGGGGGCCGGGGGGAGGAGGGAGCCTCCTAGGAGACATCTGAAGGCAGGAAGCTGCCTCATTCCCCTTCCTGGTCCATCCTCGTGTCCAGGGCGTCCTGCATGGTTCTCAGCCTCTGTGAGGAACCCACAAACGTGGTTCACCTCCAGGTAGCGTTCACCCGAGCACCCACAAGCAGTGCCCCCCCCCCCCACGAGTTACTATCGATGATAGCCACCAATCTGTCTGTCATCCCACCCTCCTCTGACCCCGGTGAGCCACATCGTATCTAAATTACGCTCAACTGAAGTCAGAAATGGCGAAGCACACCCCCTCAAGACATCGACAGTACGCAGGGCAACGTGCTTAACAAAAGGACGTCCTACTTTTGTTAAAAACGCAAATGTGAGATTACACGTGGAGCCTCCGCCATGCTCGGGTTTGTCACCCTGACCTTGACCACGTCAGGGTATGGGCACCAACGTCAGGAACAAACCTTTCACTGCTTTAGATAGGACTCAAACAGCTATTTTATGCATAATAACAGTCTTCTTCCACGATTACATAAGCCTAAAATATTACCCTCCTTCCGTTCTGGAGAGGTCACGACAATCGAAGCCAAGACATTTAATTCGACGTAAGCCCCTGAGAGAACGGAGCTGCCGTGACTGTTGAGTGAATGTTGGACCCACGGCTCGTCTCTAAAAGGCATTCTAGGAAACGTCCACACACGACACGATGGAACCACTGTGTGGTAGGACACACTGAATATTTTTTGAAACTTTTATATTCCTGACATTTACAATAAGGTGTTATTTTCCTTGAGCAGGAGTTATTTCATGTCCAGTTATATGCAAGTGTTTCTCCAGGAATGCACGCTGAGGGACCCTCCTTTGAGAGGGGCAGCTGGCACTGTTTTGGGAGTGCCATGGTGGTGGTACACACACCACTGGAGGGGGACACCTTCGCTGGCTCGGGCTCCGTGCGGTCACACAGGGGTAGGACGCTCATGGAAACCCAGGAAGGAGACCAGAAGGGGTGAAAGAGGAGAGAAGACAGAGCAAGGCAGGAGGAGCAACTCCTCACCATGGAGGGACTGGAATGAAACGACCACCTCTCCCTCAAACAGTCCGAGGAGGGTTCTCCCCTCCAGCACAAAGATGGGGAGAATGCTTATGTTTTAAAAAATGATTCAGACAACGGCAAGTACAAAGGAGAACTCCAGGATGTAAGAGAAATGTGGCAATTCCATCATCCAGAGAGCCTGACTACTTCACGAGGGACCTTTCACTAGGGGAGATCTCCGTAGCTGCCTCTTGTTCATGAGATCAATGAATTAAACAGCTAACCTTTACTGAGGTCTTGCTAAGTGTAAGGTGCCGTTTAAAGCACACATTAACTCATTTAATCCTCACAAAGCTCCTGGGAGGCGGGAACTATTATTATCTACATTTGACTGGTAAGAAGTGGTGTGCCCAAATCTCACAGCCAGGAAATGGCAGTGCTGAGATTCAAACCCGGCTGTCTGACTCAGATCCAGCACTATTAACCATTTCGTTCAGGAGTGAGTGAATGAATGAATGAATGAATGAATACAAAAGTTATGCTCACAGCTTCTAACTTGCAGTTTTAAAGACAGAGCTCGTCTGTACCACAAAGAGATGCCTTATAAACAAGTATGGGTCAACACATCCCCACCCCCTCTGCAGCCCCACCCTGATCTTGTCTTCCACTTTAAAGGGGGCAAAGTCAAAAGCAAGGTTGATGTCTGCTGTCTGAGCCAGTCACATGGGGACCACGCGAAACGGTGGTGTCGCATGCAAGAAGGGACTGCGGAGCTTCCTGTGGGCCCCACGGAGCTTCCTGCTGGAGGGGAGAGATCTGTCCGGGGGCTCTGGCAACATTCCAAGCGGGCACCAACTTGACACCAAGCTCGAAGTTTCCGTTAGTGGCAGGGTCTCCACTTCCTGTGCCAAGCTGTTGAGCAACAGTCTTAAACTTCCTGTCCCTGAGGTGTCTGACTACAGCGAATATAAATGCCCCGAAAGGCTCAGAAACGGGGAGGGCCCCAAGTCTGATAAAACAGGTCTACCTTTGGGGACAAAGAAACAAACGACGCAAATTTGGGACTGTTCCCACATGCACGATAGCAGTCAACCTACAACAAGGTGAACATGAAATGCATATTTCTCTTTCCTGCTGCTTCTCACCCCTCTTCTCCCTTTCCTTCTCAAATATTCATTTACGGACACAGACATTTCTGTCTGTTAAAGCTACAGGGTGGCCCCAAAGTAGGAATACAGTTGAATCAATGAAATTCACCACAACAGATGGCACAGGTACACACACACACTGACACACAACACAATAAAAACTATTTTGTATGCCTCCTTTGGGGGCACCCTGTGTGTCATTTACCGAAGGCTCTGTTCAGCTCTCAGACAGCACACAGAATTCCCTTCCTTACCCAGCGTGGTTTCCCTATATGTGAGAAATGTGCTATTTCAAAGCCCCGATTTTTAGTTTTAGGAATGCTGAGGAAGAGGCCCGGGAAAGCAATACCGAAACATTTTCCAGGCAGCCCCGTGGGGATCCGCGACCTTCCAGACATTTCTGGTGGGTTTTGACATCCAACCTCCTTCCTTCCCCGAACTCTCTCTATCTCCCCACATTCTGCCACATATTTAGGGGCAAGTACATGGGCTAACGAAGAATTCAAAGAATGGGAAACGTGAACACATCCAACAGCCACATTTTTTTTAAATTTTAAAGTTGCAGCACTGTATACCCAGAACAGCGTGTACGAGTGTGCACAGTATATTTTAATCACATCAACTGTGCCCACCTAGATGTAGCTCTTGGGAAAATTCTAACAAAGACAACACTCTCCATCAGTTTAAAATAGTCTGTTGTGACAGGAGAGTACCTGGGAAATTGGTGAAGACTCATACATAGAACCAATTTCCCTTTTAGGGAAAATCAGCGAATATAAATTCATTAGAATGGTTAATGCCTCCACGTAAACAGCTCCTGACATCACCGTCAATCCATGAACAAATAAGCAGTCTTTTAAACGAAGAGACTACAGAACCTACAGGGGAAGAGAGCTGAGTTCTAATTATGCTCCTTGTAATGAGGGAATAATAACAAATCTTCCCTGTCCATGAGCATGTTGTAATAATAAATAAGACAAATGGATAAAAATACTATTAGTTCTTCTGGGTAAGGCACGACCTACGCCCAGGACAGTGCCATCAAAGGGAAAAAAGAGTAGATTGGTGTGCTCTCTGCGGTATCAATGGGATGGCCCTACACTGTGTTAAAAGCAGAAAACCATTGACACTGGAGATACCGTCCAAATACCTTCCCCTCTGGTTAAGAAAAGGAGAGAGGGAGGGCTACAGGGTGGGGCGGAAAGGACTTGTCACCAAAGCATTGTGAACTCGAATTGAATTATATTACGAGGGCGATACTTCCACATGGGAATGAAAATTGTTCCGTATTATCGTGGATTGACAATATGACAATTGTTCATTGAAAGTGGGTGACAGCTGTAGCATTATAGCTCGGTGCACAATGTAAGATGAATGAGGGTAACAAGTTCCTCCCGAATCGGGCCCCCTACTTCACAAAAGTTTGTATCAGCCCCCGAATAAATACATGCCAGTGTTTCCACGATCTCAGCAAATTTAGCATCTCTTTACCAACCAGCACGCTACCGGTGGCCTCCAAGTGCCAGTGTGGCGTCCCTGCTTTGTGGATTTGCAGCAGCTGTGAAATGTCAAGTCAAAGGCCTCGGAAGATCTATACGGCACCTCGGCGGAAGCAGCGGTACAGAGCCTGTGCCTGGACAAGTGGGACCTGACTTCCAACTGTCTCCTGGGCCACAGAGCACTGTTTCGGAGCCTCTGCCGTGGCTGGTACCAGCCTCGCTCCCCCCTACGAGTCCGCGAGAGTCATCCCTGTGCCGCTGACCCCTCACTTCTCACCCATAAACACGAATACCACGCATGTTTCTTGAGATGAGCACACGTCAGAGGCCAGACATATTTACATTATCTGCTTATGTGCCACCAGAGTCATTCCTGCTTCCCTGAAGAAGAGAAAAAGCAAGGGAAAAAAAGCACAAAAATCACTCATACTATTATCACATAGAGATAAGCCCTATTCCCATTCATAGCTCAGTAATTTTCAGGAATAATTTATTTTAAAAAAGTAAAAGCTGCTACTTATTCTGTTCTAGTGCTAGCTTTTATAAAAAAACTTAGCAGTCAATATACCATGAACATTTTTTTCAATCTCATTAAAGATGCTTCAAAAATATAATTTTAATGGTTATCCACACTCGGTTTTGTCCATACCCTAACTAACTTAGTTAATCCCTCATGTTGGCCATTTAGGCTCTTTCCAACTTTTTACTATGAAAATAATGCAGCTCTTACGCAGTATTTGTACACTCTAATTTCTCAGACTAAATTCATAAAACCTTGTCCTGCCTGTGACCTTGACCGAGGCAACACTCAACGTGACTTTGGAGGTGGGCGTTGGGTAGGTGGCTCAAGCCCAATTTGCCACCATCAGAGCAGAGCTTCTGATGTCCTGCAAAGAGCAGGTGAAGAGGCATGCACAATGGGCAAGCTCTCCATTTTACACTTACAGACACCAGAACCACTTGCCCCTTAATTGCTGTGGCCAAGTTTTCTAGAATTAAGCACAGCAGTCTGCCTTGGTGGGCGAGGAAGCGACTACTGCCTACACAGGGCAGGGATTGGCTAAATATTCTCCATGCTTCCATGCTCCATGTTAAATCCAAACTTCCTGCAAACACCTTTGAGTGGATCACAAAGTGGGGGAGTTACTTTTTGCTCGTCTCCAATGTTTCGAGCTCCCTGTCTTCCTGGCCCTCACGTGGTTAGGCGGGTTCCCGTGACTAGTTCTGGGGGGCGGATGGCGAGCAGAGCCTCAGGGACCAGTTCTGGGCTGGGGCATTGCGTCGCTGGTGTCAGACCCTCTGGCGCGCCCTTTCCTTTGGCACAACCCCCATTTGGTCAGAACGAGGCCCTGAGTGACAAGGATAAGCAGCAGAGCCCCTCTCTCCCCATCAACCCACAATAACCATGAGCGAGAATTAAATTTCTGCTGTTTCAAACGGCTGCGATTTGGGGGTTACCAGTGACAGTATCATGCCCTCGCCTGACAGAAATACAACAATATTTGGCCGAACCTGGTGATCTCGTCATCTGATTTAAAATACTCACACAAAACCCCAGTCTTCTCTACACATATCTGAAAACTCGGGGGTGACGGACATAGTCTTTAGGTTCCCTGGGCTTCCTGACGTGACAATTCCATAGGGATTTCCCGTGCCTCTTGGGTACCAGGCACATACGTTAGGGACTTCGGGAACTACGAAGTGAACGAGACACAGCCGGGGCCCCGAGAAGCTTCGACTGAAGTGGGGTGGACACAGTTTCAGAATGTCCAGAAAGCAGGCATTCAGGGCTAACCACTGGGATGCAAAGGGCACTTGGGAGACTGCCCGAGGCCGAGTGTGTACAGCGAAGCCAGTCTCTACGTAATCACATATTTACTCCAAGTGGCTTTGCAGGGAGGCTGACGGGGAGTGTAGGACAGGGGCCAATGCCCGGCTCTGAGCTGCCACGGGCGTGGGCAGAGCACACCTGCAGGGAGAGGTAGGGGAGAGGGGGCTGGGGGCCTGAGAGGACGGGCAGGTGCACTCAGGGGCAGAGGCTCAGAGAGAAGTTTCACAACAGAAACCTCTGCGACAGGGACTTTGGGGGCCAAATTTCCACAGGGAGAGATAGGGGAAAGAAGCGGTCTGGAAGGAAGGCCCAGCGAGGACAGAACAGTGACCACGTCAGGTACCCAGAGCAGAGACATCACAACGGACGCTAGAAAGAACGTTGGACACGTGTGAGCGTGGGGACAAAGTGCCGAGGGCCTTCCAGGGACCTGACCCTGGCTGAGTCAGGGATGTCAGGGCGGCGGGAGTGGGGCGGGGGACAGGGATCTGGAGGGGGGAATTATCAACCTGGAAGGAGAGAGGCAGGAAGAGCTGGTGGGGCAGGTTTTCGGGGCGGAACCCCGGCGCCCGTGTTTGCAGATGGGGCTGAGAGGGTTGCAACCAAGAGAGGGAGGCCCATGCCAGCCGTTTCCAGCTCCAAACTCCCAGCACGGGGCTGAACATTAGACAGGAGAGCAGTGGGCGAACCATAGCCAGGAACGTCCGCCCTCTGACCAACTGAGGGGCAAGGCAGTTTTACAGGGCGTGATGGCCAGTCCTGTCTGTTTTTGAAAAATACTTTTGTCCACTTTGGGAGCTTTAGTTTATCATGAACACTTCGTCCCCAAAATGAGCACAGCCGAAGAGGAAGGGGCCACTCGGATCCCAGCATTCAGCTACCTGTAAGCAGTTCTACTTTAACCTGGAAGAGGCAGACAGAAAGGGAAACGAGGTCTGAGGATGAGCCATGAACTTGAGCCTTAAATGGTGTACGCTGTCTTTTACTGTGTGCTAACAAGAGAAAGGAAAAAGATAGACTTTTAAAACAAAAGCATTCCAGTCACTCAGCATTTGGTTAGGTTTGTCACTGGTAATTCCCTTTTGGTTAATCTGATACCACATGCTTCCCTTTATGAAAACATTTTCGGTTTGGTTCCAAAAGAAAAAAAGAAGACCACAAAAATTAGTATAAAGACTGGCACAAGTAGGTGGAAAAAGTAGGAGAAAAACGGTCACTTTTCTGGGTGATACTGAGTACGTGGATGGATCTGTGGTCCAGGGGTAGTGTTTCCAGTACGAGAGGAAAATTTCTTGCAGGAAGTGGACAGTTTAACCATGACTTTGTCCTCTTGCTATCCCACCAAAACAAAAGAAATCTAGGGAGAGGTTACAGGAAGCTACAACGCCCTTAACTGAGAAATAAATACAGGTTATTTTTTTTTCCAAAAGGCATATGCGTGACCAAATAAAGCCATCTCCAAAAGGACAGGAGAAATGTATTGGGAACCTACTGGGCACAAAACCAAAGGAAGTCTACTAGTAAGTGGCCTTCACGTGGCTATACAAACAGTGGAAGCATTCACTCCTGTTCGCACCACAGGCAGCAAACCCTTGCCACGGAAAACGTCACAGGAATATGTTTTGTTAGGTCAGATCGACAAAGCCATAATTAGCTAGGTAACTTAGGTCTGCTGTTGCCCGAAATACCCAGGTAATTACAGGAGAAAGGGCACTTCCTCTGTGTAATCTCAACTATCCCACTGGCCGTCTACACTGGCAGTTAGCCAGTTAAGAACAGCCTCTCGCTGCACTTCGCGCTTGCACAGACCTTGCCAAAGACTGTGGCATTCTGGGGGTTGTTTTTGTTTTTTTTTTTAATGGCCTTTATAACTCCTCCTCCTCTTGTGTCCTGTTCTCTAAGATGATCTGACGACTTCCTCCACAGGATGATATATTAATATAAAATATCCTTGGCTAATCTTTACATTCAAGGAGATGCATTCGGGAATGGGAGAATACTGCAGGACATGAAAGAGGACTGGTGATGAGGAAGCAAGCACACGGGGCACTGTGCTCTGCAAACTGGGGGGATTAATAGGTTATGTGTGTGTGTGTGTGTGTGTGTGTGCGCGCGCGCGCGCGCGCGTGTGCGTGCGTGTGCGCGTGTGCGTGCGTGCACGTGTGCGTGTGTGCGAGTGCGCATGTGCTTGTGTGTGCGTGTGCGCGTGTGTGTGCGCGCATGTGCGTGTGCGTGTGCGTGTGTGTGTGTGTGTGTGTGTGTGGAGAGAGCGAGAGAGAGGGAGGGAGAGAGAGAGAGAGGGAGAGAGAGAGAGAGAGAGAGAAGCAAAGCAGATATGCAGGTCAACAGACGTCTTATTCAGAGTTTGAGCTTTGACAACACGGGCTGTTTGGGGGCGGCCAGCAGGGCTGTTTGGGGGCGGCCAGCAGCGCGGCTGCCGCTCTGTGATTGCTGGAGAGAAGCGACCATTCCTTTTCTTCACAAAGGAAAAATGGCATTTATCTCAAGTACAGAGAGGCACACTAGGATTCACCTCCTCCCCCCCTTTCTTCCGGCTTCCTCCCTCCATCTCCCTCCCCGCCTCCCCTTCCTGCTGGAAAAGAGAAGGTGGGAGGGGAGAGGGAGGCCACAGACAACACTGTGGGAGTCTCTTTCTCCAGCTTTTGCCAGCCTACGGGGGTCAGGACGCTATTGGTTCAGCGTTATGTGTGATCTGGTGCCTCTCACTTAGCAACAGCGAGCAGGAAAGGCAGGGAGCAACGCCACCTGGCTCAGCAGAGTGCGGATGGTTTCAAACGAGCCACTCCGTCAGAGGGAGACAGGGGGTGGGGAGGGAGGGAGAGAGAGAGAGGGAGAGAGAGAGAGAGAGAGAGAGCGAGCGCACGAGCTAGCAGCCTGAGCTTAACATATTGTACCATTAAGGGCAAGGCTCGAACAGCGTGTTAACAACAACCAACAGGCAGGCTACGGGGGCACAGCACGGCCTGGGCGGGAGTTATTTTCAATGAGCACCCAGGTATACACCACCTGTAAGGCCTCCTGCGTATTGTTACAGACAAGCGACCCCGGGCGGCCTGGGCAGGGGGTGGGGAGTGATGGGTTAGCCAGGTGAAAGGGAAGAGAGGCCAGGATCTAAAACTCCACCATGGGTTTGCTCAGTTTTGCTCTGTTTGCAGCAGGGTGCTACTAGACAAGAAGTAAAATTAGGTGTGCTTGAAAAAAGCAATTGGCCCCGTAATCGTGGGATTCTCAAAACTTCGTCAACACAGTGGCTATTTTTACAATCCTAAATTCCATGTTTTAGCATTTGAAAATCAAACTTCTGGAGTGGCAAGTGGGAAAAGAGAAGTCTATCTCTGCTAGAAACATGTTTTATTTCTCGGCCCCCTCTGGGGTAAAGGCAAGTTTCTGAGATGGACGCTGATGGAAGTTCTGGAAGCTCCCGCTGCCCACGTGTCTCAGGACTCAGGGCCAATAACAAGGAAATGGATTTTGCTATTTTCTAGGCTTCCATTTCTCTTCATGGAATTTCCTCTTCCCTTCTGCCCTTAGAAGGATCATTTCCCCTCCTTATCTACCCCAACCCAACGCACCCCATCAAACAACCTAGCCTTAGACGCTAAAATAGAGCTGGAAGAGAATCTCTCTTCCCTTCTTAACAGAAAAAACAGTCTCTTGCATGGGCCTGGGCCTTTCACTGGATCCACAGGGGCCCTAGAGAGGAGGACGAGACCCTGGAGGGTGCACATGGACCTCTATCAGCCCCAATAAACCAGACCCAGTTAACCCCTTCGGCTCTAAGCAGTAGAAGCCACTGACTACAGTGACACCTACTGCTCGGGGCACAGCTGTACAACCTGGGCTCACCTACCGGGTTCCCAAAAGTGGCCATTTGCCCCACAGATGTGGGCACCGCTGAGCACAGTCCTCAAGGCTCGGGGCTCACGCTTGAGGGAGGAAACGTTCAGCCCCTCTCTCCTGCCTGTTCTCAGAGCCGGTAACTCCGGACTCCTCAGGGGCCAGCACCGTCACCCCTGGGGATACCACACCCTCCCTCATACGAAGCGTGGGCTCTCCCAGCAGTGCCACACCAGTCCCTGGGAGAGAAAACCCAGCCACACCTCCTTCAGAATCACCACGGAGGTGAAATCACTGGATTAACTATCCTCTCTGATACCTGGTTACGTTATCCAGGGGGAAATGAAACTTCTATCCAGTATCCACTGAATTTTTTCCTCTACAGAGAAAAACATGCCAGCGAAACACTTCAGTGACAGAGGTATTTAGGAACTCCACTGCCACAATTTATACCATAGCATGTTCATTAATCCACGCATCTTTTACTCTGTGTGTTTATTAGTCAGAGCCCAGAAATTCCCTCCCATTGAGAGAAAGAAAAAAACTTGCATCAGGGAAGTCAAAGTGATACTTTTCTGAAAGCACAGCAAAAATGCCTATATGTCAAAGACAAAAACATCAGTAAGTTTACTGTTCTTTTCCTCATGAAGGACAAGAAGCAATGTCACTAACAGAGTCCACGATTTGCTCCCAAAGAGGCTGTAAGTTCAAAACCATATTAAAGGTTGCAGCAGTAGAACGTCTCGATGACTATCAAAGTAATGGGTGGGAGGTCCAGCTTGATTCGTTTTTGGCAAAGAATATCTAATGAGTCTTCACCAAGGTAGGTAGGTACACGTTGAACAGAACACTAGTCAAATGTCGCTTTTGTTTGAGAACGCTCAAAGTGCTTGGCAAATACTGTGCGCTTTATTCCCAAGCATCCCACTTGGAATAAATGAATGTCGAATTCTGAAATCCTCACTCCCTAACGAGAGGACACAGGAGCGTGCATCTTGTATCATCACAGCGCCAGCCCGCGGAGGGGCCCCAAGAAGGACCAGGCTGTCTGACTTCAGGCCCACGGCTTAGCCCCCTGGGCCACGGGTCCGGGGCAAGGCCCTCTGCGGCACAGGGAGGTCACCTCCTACCTCTCTCGGACGCCTCGTCCTGGGGCGTTCATTCGTGCTACCGTCTCAGAGCTGTGGTGTCATTCCATTTACATTCTCCCTAAAGTTTCTTATTTTGTGATCTCATGTATCTGCTGCTTTTGGGAAATGGGTCAAGGGAAAATAAAAATATTAGCGTGTAAGAGGTTTGAGTAAAACCCGTGAAAAACCCAGTTAGGGTTCACGCATAAGTCAAAGGAAAGGTTACTTTTGCGCACCTTTAGCTACCTGACTCTAATATTCTAACACCACAATGAGTACCGAGAGGGTACTCGGACAGGAGTGGCGTGGGCTCACCCCCGACACATGATCCACAAGGTGGAGCTACCCTGGGGCACCGTTAAGGGCACAGCACTGCAATGGCCCTTCCTTGTCCCAGATCTGCACCGTGGCGGAACGCACGTGACACAAACCTGTCCTGTGTGTGCAAAGTCAAGCTCTGTGACCACGCCAGGAATCACATAGGCCCCTGCGTAGAAGTCTGTTCAGAGGGGTGAGGGTGGTAGAAGTGGCAGCCCTAAGTGTCCCTCTCGAATCCTACGTAGGCCACGTAATGAGCGAGGGGCTCCTGCCCTCAACGCATTCTGAAACCTACAGCCATTTTCCCCTAACAAGGAAGGTGAATGGCACTCAGTATGTCCCCACGACCCCTTTCTTTCCCAGGACGTGCAGCGTTAACCTAATGGGTGTCACTTAAGAGGTGTGGACAACTGAACACAGGCACAGAGCCCTTCCCGCCTTTAAAGTGTGAAACCTGGGTTTTATGAAATCCATCCGGCACGATGCCAACGCACCGTGGGGAGTGGCACGTTCGTCCCACGTAACGCGAGCCGTGGGCAGCAACGCCCGGTGCTCCTGGGAGAGTCAGACAGACCCTTCACACTCAGCAAGTCCGACACCTGCGTCTCCAACAGTCCCTTTCAGCGCTCTCCCTGTCTCGCACAGCACCAACCTGGAAGTGGGGGGCACCTCTGACTGCTCCCTACCTCATCTGCCTTAGTGACTCCCCATGCCCCGCCTTGGACCGCTGCTTCAGTGAGTCTCACATCTGGCTCTCATGCGCATCTGATTCAGGTAACCCAGGCTGGGAGCACATCACTTTACCGGGGTCCTGGATCCTCGTGGGGGTCACGTACCTGGATCCTTGGTTTCCCCGCTGGGCTGTCTGCCTTCAAGACACTGTTAATCCTCACAACCAACAGTGGCTCTTACTTATTTAGCCATTTCAGATCTAAGGAACTTGGCCATAACATGGTTCATGCAATCCCACTTTTATAAATAAAACACACCACCATAAATATGTGCATGTGTGTGTTTATCTATAAACATTTTTTTTTGAATGAATACATCAGGGCCAGCAAACCTTTTCTGTAAAGAGCCATTTAGTCAATACAGTAGGCTTTGGGGGCCAAAAGGCAAAATCAAGGCTTCTCCGTAGACATTTCTGTAAAAAGAGAGAAAACGAATCTCCAAAAATTTCTGACCAAATTCAGAACTTTATGTATGGACATTAAAATTTGAATTTCCATACAATTTTCACATCTCATGAAACAGGATGATTGTTTGGAATTCTTTCCAACCCTTAACTATGTAGAAGTCATTCATAGCCCGTGGGCCATACAACGACAGGTGACGGGGCCCATTTTGGCTCGTGGATCACAGTGTGCTGACATCTAGAGCATACATCGAGTGGTTAAAACTAGTTAGGTTTAGAGAATGGTGAAGGGAACGAAAAGGTAAGTTGTATTTTTCACTTTTGAATGAAGACGTTTCTGTATTGTTTGCCATTTTTATTACAGGCATGTGTTACTTTTATGATTTGAAAAACAGTAACGGAAGACATGATTGATTGATTAATTAAAATACAGACTTCTTCAGAGTTTTCATGTTCCTCCACATCCTTCTCATTTAACTTAATTGCCATTGCTATCCTCTGTGTCCACTGGGATGATGGGCTCTCCCTTATTTGCCTGAAACACTAGGCCCCCTACTGTTTGCACACCTTTGCTGCCCAGCAAAATCAAACTCCTATTTCAAAGCTCACTCCCTTCCTCCTAACTTCCTCCTTTAGGACTTCCGTGCGTGACGGTACAGGGAAAACCTGAGTTCTGCGATCATCACTTGTCGGCAATTAGAATGTGTTTATCTTGTCTCCTCATTTGTCTGTGAGCTGCCACCGGCAGGGACACCGCCTCAGAACCTGAAGTGTCTTCCGCAGCACCAAATAGCAAGGAACCTCCACTTAGGTCTTCAACAAACATTTGATGTTTTAGTCACTCTATGCTAAAGTACAACTCTAGCAAATATTCCAGGATCAGTGGATGGGAGTTAGACGATTAGAAGTTTTGTCTTAATGCATAAAGATAACACTTTTTAATTTTTAGAACCGTCCAACAATGAAAGTTGCTGCCTCTTGAAAAAACAAATCTCCTGACACTAAGAAGTATTCAAAACACAAGTGCGTGGCCATCTGTCGGGGGTTCTCCGGAAGGAATTCCCGTATATTTAGGACAGACCACTTGGTCACCAAAGCCCCTTCTCACTCAGGAATTTGTTCTTATCAACACTCTTCCCCTATCCCCAAATATCTCAATTATTTGTTAAAATTAAGTGATTTCAAGTAACGGGGTGACATGTTCACAAGTCAGATTGTCAAAAACTACTTTGTTTTTTCTTGAATTCTATGGATATATTAAGGTGGTGTTAATTGGCGTAAGCAGACTTAATATATTTGATAAACCACCGATAGTAATCTGAAAACAAGATCCCAGAACAGAGAGAATTATTTGCTCCTTATTCAGAGCTCCTTGGGGACAGTATTCTTCTGTTTTTGTTTATGTGTTTGGTTTTTAATTCTTTTTAAAGAGGTTGTTGGGTTACTGTAATTAATCAGCTGTCTGAATTACAGTATGTAAATCACAACTGTACTTATATTTCCCTTACCTTGAATCTGGTATTCTAGATTCTTTAGAATTCTGGGAAAACCCAGGTTCAAAAGAAGCTTAGAAACACCTCTTTGGGGGTAAAAACATAACCCCTGAGCACTCAGCTACCTGTAAACATGAATGCAAAAAGCCAAGGATTCAACATTACATGTCACAAGTTCTGTCACCAAGTCCCCCACCAAGGGCCAGGCAGTGCTCTTTAAGGGGACAGACCCACTCCCAAGGATTTCAACCTGTCACCTAATGAAGGATCAGTTCGCTGTGAAAAAGGAAAGAAATACATTGACTGGTTATTAATCAGTGTCTATAAAAGACCAACCTGCTCATTCAAAAGCCTAGAAAAGGAGAACTGGTGACAGGAGAGATAACAAAGAAAGAAAAGCGCATGGAAGGAAGAGAAGGAAGAGGAAGAGAAGAATGAGAAGCAGCAGCAGCAACGGGGGCCTGTGGCCTTAGAAGTCAGGACAGGGAGCATGGATACTGGCAGAGAAGAAACGGTGACCAAGACGCTAGCTGGAGGTTAACAGCGAGCCCTCTGGAAATCAGTGGGACATCTACTGCATGTGTCTACGCGTCCTCCAATCCCACATGGGTCCTGCCATGTAGTACTTTCACTTTAGCAAGTTAACTGGTGTTCGTAATCAGGCATAACCTCAGTTTCCCCAAGTACTTTCCAAGGGTGTACGACGTAAGTTCTAAAAAGCACCGAGCACCTTTTAGAGGCCTGGCACCCAGTACACCTTCAGCTAATGTTAGTTTTCCTTTTAGGCTCTCCTCGAGTCATCAGGAAGAGATTCAATCATGTTCTAAGTCTCTCGACGAGTAATAATAACAGCGTATAATTACTGAATGCTTACTGAGTGCAAGAAACAAACCGAACACTTTCAATGGACTATTCCAATAGCCCTATTACATAGGGCCCACGTTTTTGGATGTAGAAACTGAGGATTAGAGAAGTTAAGTGACTTGTCCAGCGTCCTAAGGCTAGTCAGTAGTAGAGCCAGGACTTAAAGCCGAGCAGTCAAACTCCCAATCCCGGACGCTCCCCTGAGTCAGAAGACAGTAAAAGCAAGGCGACTGGCCTCCGCCACCTCAAAGGCCTTGTCGCCTTTACGCCAGGCAGACGCTATTTAATTTCTGAACATCAGGGAATGAGAAGGTGACCGTTTGCTTGCATTGTAAGTTTGACTTAAAAGTTTTCTTAAAAAACACAACTAATAAACACCAAAATTTGGCCCGAGAGGCTGATACAGACGTCAGGACTATTTTCCTGGAGCTTTTCTTCTGAAACCATAGGCAGAGGACAAATTCAGTCCATTGCCTGGCATAAAACAGGAGACATCTAAGGAACAGTCTCTTGCTCAGCAAAGGACTGCTCCAAGGTGACAGCTAAGATCATGCTTTTTCTGGTTTTAAGGGAAATACAGTATTTCACAGAGTTGAATTATTCAGATACTAACGTTTCAGTCATTGAAGTAAAAGCTATTTTATGGAAATCTTTCCATAATATTACATACTTAAATTGATATATCCTTAAACAAAAAATACGATCTTCTTGATGGTTTATTATAGGATAGGCTGACCAGACAGACTGTTTTCAACAGGACAGAAAACAACGGTCCTGTCCCATTTCAAATGGTCCGTAGGGTCAGCCTAGTCTCACTGGGCTAAATTCAAGGTGTCAGTAGGCTGACCAGACATACTGTTGGACACGGGACAGGACCACTGTTTTCTGTCCCATTTAAAACGATACACCTGGTTAGCCTATATCATCATGACTATCATCGTAATAGGAGGCTGCTATTCCATTCTCTTGGGGGGAGGTGTTGAACTCAGTCAGCAGAGCTCTCTGACCCTGCATTAAATGACCACAAATGGCCACGCCTTCCAGGTCACCAGGCCAGCTTTCTGTATCGTTTTTACCCTCTGGTCTTCTGGCGTTCCCGCTGCTTCTAGACTGCCCTCTTATCTCATCCATGGATGGTATCCCTAGGATCTCAGGGCGGCTCCACGCCTCTCCAGGGTTCATCGTGACGAGCACCCCCTCCCCCGCCACACACTGCTCTGAGAGTTTATCTGTAACGTATTTTGTTTTGGGTTTTTTTTAATAAACTCACTTCCAGGTTTTGGATGGTTGAGGTTGATGGAGGCCTAATCGCCAAATAAATGCAGAACTACTCTCATTTTCTCTTTGGAAAAGTGTCTTTCTTAAACACCACAATGTGGATTTCTGGAGAAGTTTTACTTCATTCAGCTGAGAAATTAGGTATCATACCCTTTTAAGATTAAATATCAACATATAATGGAGCAGGCCGGGGGAGAAGTATGATGCTTTTAAAAAGCAAAATAGAGTTTTGTTTTCCCTTCAACACTTTTTTAAAAGATTTTGGGTGGAAGCCCTTCAAGTTTATAGTACTTTTTAAAATTACCAATTTAAGGTATTTTGCTAAGAAAAAGAACCTAATGTTTGATACACTTCATTCATTATTCCTGCTTGATTTTGATGAATGAATGAACAGATATGAAATGGAAGATTTCGTGTGTGTATATATGGCATATCATATATGTTCACAGTAATTGTATTCTGCCTGTCTCAGTTACGTCACTTCACGTTTCCATGTTCCATAGTGCTCATCACCGTCTCATAACTTCCTCGTAATTCCCGTAATGTTTGTTTCGCTATTCCCTTAGACTGAGCATTTTGCTAGTTTTAATGTTTTTCTTTTTTGCTGCTTTAAAAAGCACTACAGTGAGTGTTTTCATATAAATAACTTTGTTCTTCTGAATTAATCCTTTGGGTTTAAACGTGGATCTTCACGTTATTGACCCAGTAAAAGCAATCCAAGCACAGTTAGAAAAGAGAAATGCAAGAAAAGGAGAAAGAATAGGTGTGAGAGGACTGATAAAAGAGTCTGGAGGTAGATTTTCTCCGGAGAAGACCGTATCCTGTACGTACAATGCTGGTATGTCACCTGTTCTGCACGTGCTGAACGCCGCTATGATTCAGGTGAGAGCCTTTCTTTTCACTGTGATTTCACTTACTGCCTAGAAATTCTAAATGTAGAGCAGAAGCAGAGTTCAGTGCTTTCCAGAACTCCTATGACTTCCACTTGAGGTTCACTTTCATTTTTAAAATTTTTCTGAAATTACACGTGATCATGCTAATCATTGCATTAATGCTGTAATTAGGAATAGGTCAAATGCAAAATATGTGGTTAGCACAGTCACAGGAATAAAATAGGCATTTAGTAAATGGGACCTGAAGAAATGACTGGTGGCAGAGAGACTGCCCGTAAGGAAACCACTTTCCCCTACTGTTCTGTACCCTGGCCGGTGGAAACTTTTTTTGTTGCTGTTGTTTTTAAATCTGATAACACTGAGTTCCTAAAGCATGTACTCAGGCATATTTGCTGACTGGAGATTTAGGTCAAAGGTGAAAAGAACTGCTCGGACACGCTCATCATCTGATTATTAAGGAAATAAAATAAATCCTTATTATTAAAAAAATAAAACAAATGCCTAAAGAAAGGATGAATGTTCAATAGGTTGCCATGTCTGAACCAGAAGACAGTCTGATATAGGTTAAATTTTATAAATTTGTATTAGTATTTTCCTCACTGCAGGGAGTCAACCCTTGTAAGAGAGGCTGGGGTGAAAACTGACCTTGGTGACATTAAGTGTATCTAAGAGCTAATGACCAGACTAAGAGATAGGAAAAATAAAATGATCTGTTAGTTTTGCAGAAATTATCAGGGTTTCTATGGTATTGCAATGGCAAAATCAAATATGTATGTTTTTCAACTAGAAATGTGAGAGGCATTTGAAACATAGGCCAAAATGTTTTTCTCCAACAAAATAGTTATGACATTTAGAACTCAAAAGATCCTTAATTTTTTATATATTTATGTTAATCAAGGCCTGGAAGAGTCTAGCTGGGATTTGCAAGGGCATTAAAGGGACAGTAAAGCCATTAGAAGCCACAGACATAATTAGTTACAAGCCTGAAATCAAAGTAAAAATTGTGAACAAAGATGGGCTAACTTTTCCTAATTTAAGCCAAATGTCCTACCCCAATATAGCTCAGTAACACAGATCCTAGAAAACATAATAAAGATTTCTTTGAACAGGGCATTAGATCAGTGCTAACATGGTCAGTCACCAAGCACAGGCAGCCATTTCAAAGCCAGACACTAAATTAAAAGGAAAATTAGTCTTGCTTATTTTATGGATTTCTCTTACAGAGTGTCAGATCCTACATTAATGTTATAAAACAGCATTTGAATAGCCATTGCCTACCTAAAATATCACTGTTATGACATTCTGATGTTCCTAAATATTCTAGAATCTATTTGAATACAAGTACTAAATGTTCTGCATTGTCATACGAAAGTAAAAGGTTTGACCTATTCGTAATTGCAGTATTAATGCAATGACTGGCGTGATCACGTGTAAACAGAAATCTAAGTACACATGCCCTGGATTTCAACCAAAGGGCCCAGGGTCTCACTGCAATCCAATGACATCAGCTCAGGCCAACAGACAGGGAGAATAAGCAACTGTGGTCCTAGAAATCTTTATTTTTATTCCAAGTTATTATAAAGGAATATGGTGGCTCAGATTTCATATAGTTAGTAGTAACAACACGACACACACCTCTGATGTGGCTTTCTACGTGGTACCCACATGCAGAGATGGATTTTCAAAGTTGTACTATCTCCCCCTTTTCCCCTACTCTCTCAGTCGCCAGCACCAAACCCTAGAACCATATTTCATTTTTCAGTGAACACCCTGGGAACAGTCATCACTTTTTACTAGATTTAGACTCAAAAGAAAACACCGTCCCTAAGTAAGTTAAACAGTTCAATGCCCCAAGGAGATTTATCACAGAGAGAGATCTGCCTAATGAAAATAATCCCCTAACTAGGATCTGGAAGACCGCATTCTCTCTCTAGTTAAAAAATATACTGCCTCCGATATAGGAGGAAGACAGCACCCAGCACCTCTGAGATTAGCAAGAAACAAAATGCTGTTCCTAGAAGGTCTGGTTATAAGAGACTTCTGAAGGACTTCTGTAACCAGAACAGTGATCAAAGTTACATGTGACACAAGAGTTCCGATGTGTCAATTCCACTCAAGTATCAAGGACAAGTTGGTCCCCAGTTACTAAAATACAACCTTACTCAGTAATAATTTGTGCCAATCCGGATATATCTTCCTGATAGTTAATGAAAAAAATTTAAATCCGATGTTCAAAATGGCATTGGTCTTCACGAGATAGGCAGTCAGTCACCCTAGGCCATGACTTGCGTCTTAGACTTTACTTCGTGTTGGCAGACATCACCACTAACTGGCAAAAGGAACTGAGGAGAGAATGACAATATGGTGCCTGTATATGCTGCTGCCACGGAGCCCAGTGTTTTGACATTGTTAGTGAAATACACTCAACTATTTACGAGAGCTAAGTTGAAATAAAACAGTTGGCATGGCAGGAGAAAACATCTGTCTGTGAAGTCTTTTGGTCTAGAAACTCACCAAGAAAAGGAGGGGGACGGATGGCAATCTCACAAACACAGATACCTGCAGAAATGCACCGACAGCACTGTCAGTGGGCGCGCTACCCCCCACCCACATCGTACCCTAACAGCACCCAGCAGACGGGCCGCGCCTCACTGCTCTCTCTTCTGAAAGGTGAAAGCTCCCTCTCCACACACCACAGAAAAAAAAAAGCTCTGTTTCTTTTCTATTAGTTATTTTGAATATTATATCTTTCTAAAATTGAACGCCATCCCTTTGGCCTTCTTAAACAGAGGACAGTGAACAAAATCAAACATGGTTGTTGACCTCTACGTGACGAACAGTAGACAACGGGCCATTCGATGGTGCACTATCTCCACCGGTGTGGTCCCAGGGCCAGGACCAGCGGCATCACCCGGGAACCTGGAACGGCAAATACTCAGCGATCCAGGTGGGTTTGACACAGGCTTAGGTTTAAGAACCAGTGTCATCCACTAAAAGGCTCAGTATTCTGAGGCTTCTCTGTCTGCTTTCAATGGGTTTTCCTTCTACTTGCTATTATTACTTATTTCTGCCCACTGTGTAGCTGCCTCTACTGGTCCTTCTCCCCTCTAATTGCTGGACCTAACCTGTGGAAGGCTTAGAAATCAGTTGTCACAGTTGTTAAAATCATGTGTAAAATATGAATATGTTGGACCAAATGAGTAAAGAACTGAAGGAGAACAGGGAAAGCACCCCTATGAGGAAAGTACGTAGTCCGAAGGACATACATTTGAATATATAGTTTGGCTATTTAGAGATTTTTCTGCTTTCTTCCTTAATTGTACAATATTTACTTGTTTTTATTTATGAGCAGGCTGCCAAACAACTGAGTTCATGTAAATGAAACTGGTTTACAAGTGACTCACGGAAACGTTCGCCTTCATATCTTTAACACAACTGTGATGATGACCATTCATTAAATATTTGCTATGTGTGTATGTACCATGGCTTCTTTATCTAGCCACCTATCAGAGGGCACTTTGGCTGTTTCCATGACTTGGTCACCACGAACTGTGCTGTGATAAACATTAGAGTACATATACCTTTGCAAACTAAGGTTTTCATATTTTGGGGGGATGTTACTCAGCCACAAGAAGAGAAGAAGTAGGGCCATTTATGACAATGTGGATGGATCTTGAGACCATCATGTAAAGCGAAATGAGCCAGACAGAAAAAAACCAAGAGCCATATAATCTTACTCATACGTGCAACACAAAGCTGAAAGCAACAAACAAAAACTCATGACACAGTCAATAGTCTCATGGTTAGTGGTTATCTGAGGGTAAGGGGGGTAGGGTAGGAAGGGACAGGGTCTCAAATACATGGTGATGGAAAGAGAACTGACTCTGGGTGATGAACACAAAACACAACACATAGACGATGTACTTGGAACCTATGTCATTCTTTACTAACCAATGTCAGCCCGATAAATTTAACAACAAACAAAATCAACTATAAAGTAAAATAAACAAAATTTGCTATGTGCCAGTAAGCACCTTCTAGACAAGACTGAATCAGATTCTCACAACATGAAGTACGACTGCCCGCACTCTAGGTGAGGAAACAGACCCAGAGAGACCGAGCACGCTGCCTCGGCTCCAGGATGGCTGGGAGGCCCGGCTGGCACCACGCAGGTGAGCGGGCTTCCGAAGACACCCCTTCCCTCTTCCTTCCTTAAATCCCATCCGGCGGTGCAGCGGAGAGGCAGCCAGGTGTGGACCCAAAGCTTAGACGAAAGAGACAGAGATAGAAGCAATCTTGACGGGACTGTGACAAATGCTCAATATTCATAAAAGGAATAGAGTCATTGCTCCTAGAAAGGAATCCAGGGCGACAGATGATGCACGTCATGCCTTCCCCCCTGAGAAGTCCACAGCAGGAGTGGCTCCCCACTTGCTCCCATGTACTAACTGTGGGGTGCCGTCCGCAGTTTCTTTGCTTCCTGCCTGAAGCTGATCCACCGTTTGGATAGCCTTAAAGGATTTCCGAATCTATTTCCCACAGGGGTGCATATTTGCATTTCCCCTCTTCTTGGGGTCCTTTCAGTTGTTATTTGAGCTTGTTTAAAGCATACGTGATCTCCATGTTGGTCAAACTCCATGGCTGAGGTACTGCAACTGCTGACAAGTGACCATCTGGAATCCTAGAAATTTAAATGCCCTCTTTACTTTTTACTTTCTTTGCTTGCTTTCTTGCTTTAAAAAAAAAAGTAAAAGAAAAGAGATTTCAGTTCTCTATCTTTTAGCCTTAGTAGCACCATGTAGCCTTCGATAGCACCATGATAGGATATTTGGTGCTCTCCAAATATGTTTAATACACAAACAGAGGCTATGGCTGAATACTGGCGGAGGGGGACACATTAAGTATGTTGAAAGGAGAGAGCATTTAAGGATGTGTCGTGACGTATCGGGGCACACCTGGGCTCCCTCTTCTCCTGCCTCAGAGCTGCTGGAGAAAATCAGCAGCGAACCGTATTTCGCCAACTTGATGATAATCCGTACTTAATCACATAAATGGGTTTCTGGTTTCTTAATTTCAAACAATCCCCCTTGATTTGGTTATTTGAAATACCAGATCTTTGGAGAGATATTTCAGGGGGAAAATGCATCTTATGAAGTAACCACCTACAGGAATGACTAAATTGATGGGGAAATAACCTGTTTCATAAGTGAGATGTCTTAGCATTCTGATATAATATTCATGCCAGAGGAAATTCAAGAAGCACATTACAAGCCCTTTCGTGTTTTGATGAGGAAGGCATTATATAAGACGATGTAAGTGGGACACAATCTTATCCAAAGTTTGCCAACTGGTGGCATAGAAAAGTGCTTTGTCATGGGCTGTAAATGCTATTACTGTTTATATATCATAGTTGGGCTAGCGGTGACTTTCTGCCTTTCCACACCTGACGTTTGTCTGTCTGATTCCTCAGGGACAAGTAGAGGGTAGCCATCGAGCCTGAGCCCGCTGGTTTCTGGCGGATTAATGAAGAACAAAATTGCGCCCCTCCGACTCTGCTGTGGCCGGGTCCTCTTTGGAAGAGCACGGTGTCACATGATCATGTAATGATCAGCCCAGACTGTCCACCACGTCTTTCCCTCACGACCCTCATCCCTCCTCCTGGAACCCAAAACAACAGAACAGCTGTGCCCTAAAAGTAAACTGGGCCTCTTAGGTTTTATTTCTTAAAGCTCTCTTCTAATTACCAGGTTTTCTCACGTCTCTTCTTAAATTGCTGGAAGGTTCTAACGACTTCAAACTTCTCAGCTCCTGGAACTGAAAACCCTTTCACCCACATGACCAAATGTTTAAATCACAAGCAGAGATCTCATTTTCCTAACCACAGTGGAGGTTGTCTTTTCCTTTCACTGACATAGAAAGGTACTGACAGGGTAGGATGTCTACGCGTGACGTAACTCCTCTAATCAACGCCAAGCCCACATAGGGAAGCGGAAGTAGAAATCTGACTTCCTAAACTGGATTTGGCCAGCAAAATCCAAAAGCCACTTTGTGAAGGGTGTATGTGTATGGAAGTGAAAGTATGAATGAAGTTGATATTAAATACGCAATCGTGTTTAGAATGACGGTCTGCTTTTACTTCCCTTCGTAAAATTCCATCAAGGTAGAATTCCATCTCTCTTTGTAGTATTTTTTCCCCTGATACACATTGCCAGTATGTATTGAAGCAGAAGGAAAAGAAATATAATTATTGCACATATCAACTGGCTCTTCTGATGGTGCTATTTCTCAAATAAAATACAGCCGGGTCCTTCTGCCTTTGGAATCAGGAGCAGCCTTTAACCCAGAGAAGTCACTTTCAAATTCAATGTCTCTGGGCTTTACCATCTCCAAGACCTTCTGGAGTAAACTCAGTCCAGACGGCCTCTGTGGGCCTTTACAGATCTCCATCCTTGCAAAGCTAACAGAGTTTGCCGTGGGAATTTGGGCCCGGATGCATCCATATGAAGATTTTTGAAACCTCTGGCAGAGCCCAGCCTTAAAAGTCTCTCCCAGCCTAAACACGAGTGCAAGTTTCACTCCATTTCAAACCTAATCTAACACGTGAAAACCCAAAGCTATAGATCAGCAGAATCAGCGCAAGATTATTCGCGATCAGAGCTTCTCTCTGCCCTGTCCTCTCACATTCCTGACCCTCCCCCAGACAGGAGGCTCCTGGAGAAAGCAGGAAGCACACCATAGCTCCGCTCCCAGCATGCAGGAGCTACTCCCGCCGTGAATGACATCCTCACTTTACAAAGGATTTTCTGAAGGTCTTCCTTGTTTGTAAGAGCTTAAGCAGCCAGGCCTCTCAGTGCCCACTATGAGCAATGGTTGGCTGACCCAGAGTTTCCAGGGACATGCCCATGTGCCGCATGCACTAGGCAGATGAAAAAGAATGGGGAGAAATAAATAAATCGGCCATATAAACAAAACATTCCAATTAGACCCTTGTATTTCAAGACCGATGATGTACTGTAATCAGAACCAAAGAGCACAGACTTGAGCAGCAGACAGACCTGAGTCTGAATCACAGGACAAGCGACCACTGTGAGCCTTGATTTTCTAATGGCAGAAGTAGGGATAATACCTTTGGACTTGTTTTTTTTTTTTTTTTTTTTTTTTTTCTTTTTTTTTTTGGTATGTGGGTAACTCCCTGACCGGGAATCGAACCCAGGCCGCAGCGCCAACAGCACCAACGCTGAAGCCTTAAGCCACTACACCATCAGGGAACTCCCTGGACTTGCTTTGAGAGGTAAAAAACTATTAAGTGGCTAACACCTTGTATTACTTAGAAGACAGGCAGTAACGGCCAATTCCTCACATGTGCTGATTCCCTGAATAATGTCTGCATCCCTCTGTTGCTTTCCATAACAGAGGTGTTAGACTGTATCGTTCTGACATTCACAGAATTCTCTCTCACATATAGACCTCTGGGGCCACACGGGTCAGTAGCTTGGCCAATTTGACACGTATGTGGACAGATGTGTCCCGGGAATTAATCTAAGAGGAAGGCATTCCACCTTAGTTCAGAAAACAAGTGTATTCACAAGAATAGGAGGAGGAAAAAAAAAAAACATCTTGAGATAACTAATGTGAAGTTTGGGGATGTACGGCTGAATAATTACAAAATAATAAACGGTGCCAAGTGAACAGGAGCTCTATGTCCACTGAGGTCACCAGATGCAGGGAGTGTGTCTAACATGGGAGGCCTGGGTGGGAGCCTGGCCTGGCCTGGAGTGGCCCTGCCCTTGGCCAACACAGTCAGCCTGGCCTTGGCTCCTTCCATCGTCCCCACTGCCACTTCCTTTCTGGGACAGCCCATCCCATTTAAGTCTTGATTGGCATCACGTTGAACCTAATATCTTTAGATCAGTGTTGAGAGATGAACCACAAATCTTTTTGTGCCAATTATTCAGACACAGAATGAAGATTTTATGCCACACAGGCTATTTTTAAACTCAAAGACTTCCGATCTTTTATGGAAATGGAGTAGGGCCGGCATCACTTACAGGAGCAATGGCAACAATAATGTTCAATATGAATTGCTGAATGATACATTTTGGCATGCTGCTTCTGCAATATCAAGGCTTACTGAAATATTTTCACTAGTTTGGAAGCAAGGAGAGGGACTCAGGATAGTAATCATTAAATATCACAACCCCAGTGGCTTATTCAGGATAAGATTTTATAGGGAGTTTTGTGTGTGTGTGTGTGTGTGTGTGTGAGAGAGAGAGAGAGAGAGAGAGACAGACAGACAAAGAGACAGAGAGAGTGAGAGAGAGGAGAGAATGAGAAAAAAAGAAGACAGAACAGAGAAAAAGAGATCCAAGGCTCACAGAAGGGGTTCAATTTCCTCTACTGCTCAGGAGCATGACTTGAGCTATCAAAATGGCCAAAAGTTGATGTACGTGTCGCACAGATTCTCAGAGAAGTGCTGAGGACAGCCACAAAGCCGGCGGAGGGAGGCAGCATAAGTGCTATTTACAATAAAATTTGCTAACAATTCCTACATGTTATTAAATTACAATGCCCCAGAATATAAAAGTAACTGGAGTGGGGCATGCATGTGGGGGCTAGTATTGAATACCTGAAACGAGTTTTTTGTATTATCTTTATTATTCCACAAAGAGCATAATCATCAGCCAAGATTAGACAGCTACTTCTATTTGTGAAAATAAATATAACACGAGACTGGATTTTCCCCTGTATGTAAAGTTTTCAAATATTTAAAATTTACACTTCAGGTAATGCATGTATATCAATCTTAACCTTATTTTATCTGGTTTTGGTGAACAGAGAAAGAAGGATAAACTGAGGGATAAAGAACATACAATATTACAGTAATTACTTGTAATTTTTTAAATGAATATAAGAAATCACGACATGGGAGATGTCATTTAGAATTTATATCATCTCTAAAATAAGTGACCACTGTTAACATTGGAATATATTCAGATTAGAAGCTTTGATCCTTTCCAAAACTTAGTTTTTTAAAAAAACCATTAAACTACACAATACTTGGTTTCAAAGCTAGAAGACTTAAAACTTTTGTATGCAAAAAAGAACAAAGGGAATCCCCAAAGATGGGGAACGCTAAGAAAAATCAGGTTTTGTGAGTTACTTAAATAATCACATAATCGATCTGTGATTTTTATCAGCTTTAACGTGACATGAGAAAAATATCTGCACCTTGACTATTGCAACTTCTAAATGTCGCTAATCTAAAGGAGTCCTTTCTCCTTTTACCTAAGGTTCTATCGACTAGAGAGGGGCTGCCTTTTTCTTCAGTACAGGAAACTGGACTGAGAAGCAAAATTCAGGTGCCACGTCTAGAGGTGTGACACTGTGACAGCAGTGGCAGGCGTGGCTTTGCAGAGGGCCTGCGAACAGCATAGATGGTTAAATCATACTACAGAGAAAGGTTACACTGGAGTTGGTCTTTTTTAAAATACTGAACGATCGATGAGTCAGACTCTTCAGTTCTGTGAGGATAAGGACAATGTCCATCTCTTTTGTTTAAAAAAAGGTGTTTTTTTTTTTAAATTTTATGTACAAAGAGCGAGTGAGGGAAGGTCAATATCTTGAATGACCCATTCAAGGAAGTTCCCTCAGTCCAACTTAAGGAAGCCTGTATCGTTGGCATTGAGGACCCGCTGTCGGCTCACTGGCGCCGTGATCCGAGGTAACGTGCTGGTTTGGGCCCTGCTCAGATGGCTCCAGCAGAGCTTCTGGTGACCCATCGTGCTCTGTCGGACGCAACGAGGCAAAAAGGACAATGCCCGCCTTGTTTACACTGTGTTTCTGATACGCACTTCGGTATGTGGCACTTAGCAAGGATTTCAGAGCTATTTACTGAATGAGTTGAATAGACCCTATGTTAACCTAAATGCCTGGCGAAAGAATCCTTTAAATACTTTACCTAAATAAGTACAGCCGACCCTTGAATGGTGCAGGGGTCTGGGGTGTCAACACTCGAAAATCCATGTGTGATTTTTGACTCTCCCCAAAACTTAAGTTGTCCCTCAGTATCTGTGAGAAAATTGGTTTGAGGACCCCCACCACGCCCACCCCACAGATACCAGAATCCACGATGCTCACGACCCTTATATAAAATGGCATAGAGCAATGCATACAAGTTGACCCTTTGCACCTATGGACTCCCAAAGGTGGGTTAAAAACAGGGCAGGTATTAGCTGGAAAAAGCCATATATCTGTGGAACTGCGCACTTGAAACTTGAGTTGACCAAGGGTCAAATGTACTTGAACTTGGAGGCCTACAGACAACCTTATTTTAATCTATTACAATCTTGTTTTTCTGTTATGAAAACGTTTCTCCCTTTTGAAAGTGAGCTTATTTTTTCAGTTCCCTGATGAAGATAATCAGAATAAAGTAGAACACACTCTAGAGGAGGGAAAAAAAGGAAGCATCAAAACTGAAGGCAGGGCCCACAAAAACAAGCAAATGAATTGGGCAGTCTGCAACTGACACCCAGGAACCAAAATGAACTTGGCCTTTGCTTAGCAAAGCCCAAATTAGATTCATGAAAAAGAAATCCTTGACATAAAAATGGCACCAGTGTGACAATGAACAAATTTTAAAGCCTCAACACAGAGCGGACAAATGCCTCCAAATGAGCCATTGCGAGGGGAGGGCACCTACCTCAGGCAACTTCTTCATTTGTTAGCATATGGTTATTGTTATTTGAACTTGACTGTGCCTTGCACACACACAAATGATTTTGCTCCTCTGCATTTGGTCTAGGGAGTGGTCATTTAACAATCATTGAGCAGTAGAAATACCCACATCCCTCTCCAGAGAGAAACCTCCTCCCTCCACGCTAATAACGCGGCGACGGCCCGGCTGGATCTCTCTGTGAACTGCCAAACTTCGCACAGCAGATACCTGTGTGCCAGGTCACTAGTAATGTCACATCTGCCCCCAACTCCAGCTTCCGGGATCACGTGCCTAACTCGCCTCCTCTGCCGCCTCCTTTGTCCGTCAATTCTTGGGGATTCATACCATGCCTTGTCATTGCTGGGGAGGTTTTTCAACAGCTGCCTGAAGGGGCTGCCACAGAGGACACACGTGTGCGTGGACTCAGCATGTGCGCCTGCGCACCCGCCTGCCTTGCGCTTAGAAATACGTGCTGGCAGGCCGCAAGGCCGCCCTGAACTTCTTCCATCCAGCTGACTGCCAGCATTTTCCTCGAGATACATTCCTGTAGCTCTATGAAACCATGCAGGCGCAAACACTTGCCCAGCTTTCTAATTTTAGGGCTTTTACACAGACGTGAGACCTCCTCCTCCTCCATGTAAGTTTCCACTGCCCTCCTTAGCTTTAAACACTAAAAACAGAGGGATAAAGACAACTACATTTTCTTAACATTGAGAATTCCAAAGTGTCAGAGAATGTAAACACGTACACACTAGGCCAGGACTTTAAAAAAAAAATCACTTCATTTCTTAGACCCATAGCAATCACACTTTTAAAAAAGCTACAATGAAAATGTATCAGTGCACATCCTCTTTCAGACAGAATACACAGGAAATCCTAACACTGACATTTTTTACGAGGATCAGAATAAAATTAAAAAAAAAAAAACAACAGAGAGCATCTGCCTTATGTTCTCAGTGACCAACTGGACAGATGGTCAAGAATATCATTAGTTAAGAAACTCTTATTTATTATGCAAAAGTCCCTTGGGCAGGCTGGTGTGGGGTGCAAGAATGTCCCAGAAAGTGAAATTGGAAGGATGTGTTCACGTGTGGGATAGGAGGCCACGCAGGGGACCTGGGGGAGGAAGGGAAAGAACGGACAGCCCGTTGTGCTCCGAACAGCCGCCGCCAGCACCTCAGCATTGTCACCCAGACACTCCCGGCTTCTACTGCACCCGTTCACTCGGCCGCAGGGATATGAGGGAAACCATTCAGAGGGCCCGGGAGCTGCCAGGAGCCCCTCTTTCTCTAGACACAAGTATCTACCGAACAGAAAAATATAACGGGACGTGGGAGAGGGGACGCTGGCTGAAACTGTCACTTCTTTGGCACCTCTTCTAGGCTAACACAGAAGATGTAAAAAACAAACAAAAACAGGGCTCTGAAGGGCTCCTCTGGATCACAGCGTTTCCCGGGGAAGATTTCTCTAACTTCAAGCCATCTCTGCTCCGATGGAACAGAAAGCCAGCACGCATGCGCGTGTGCGCGCGCCCGCGCGTTGGCTTGGGGTGGGGGAGGGCAGCAGCATGACAGCAAACCCCGCAAACCCGATGGGAGGACCAGAAACCAACCATCTGCAACTGTCTGGTTTTCTGTGCCAATTCGTACCTACGTCTCCCACTTCGTCTCCCGTTAGAGGGACTCTGGCACTGGCACGTGAGTTCCTTTGCCTCCTTCTTCCCACCTGGCCTGAATACCTACTAGATCGGAGGTGCTGTGCCAGGAACCTGTGGGAACGCAGGAGAACCAGGTGTGGGGGTTTCTGGTCTGCCATTTTTGGGGAGGGTGTGTGTGTAAACATTAATCAACATTCAGCTTCTGAAGCTGGGAAAAAAACAGTCTTCAAAATATCCCATATATCACCTTTTGCCAACAACTCGCTTTACTACTTTGATTGGAGATTTCTGAAGAGGAAATCAGTGAGAGCCCTTAAGGGTGAAGTTGGAACCAGGGTCATCGAAGTCAAACAGAAGGCCAGCTGTGGAGCAGGGAGCAGAGAAATTGGAGAAAGAAGGGCATGTACTATGAAGGACAGGGTCACTGCTCATCCTCAGCTGGTCCCCAGCTTCTGTTTCCCTTTTATCTGCCAGCTCTCCCTGGTTCTAAGAAAACATCTCAGGCAGAATCCTCAGCTGCCACCACAACTGACCTCTATGGGGGAGAAAACTAATAAGGACACCAGTAATAATAATTGCTTATTATATTGAGCGCTTACTACAGACTTGACCCTATGTTCAATGTGTTAGCTCCACCACCTCATTTGATGCCCACAACATCTCTCTGAGGCGGGTATTATTGCCAATTTACAGACGAGAAACCGACACTCGGAGAGGTTAAGCCACTTGCCAAAGGGCACAGTGCTAGCAAGTGACAGAGGCAGGCCCCAGGTCCAGGTATGTCCCCTTGCAATGTCACCTCACCGTAACGCATCCTTCCTACCTTGTGGCCTCAACCTCATTAAGATTTTCCAAAATCAATTTTACTAAAGAAGTCACAAAAAAGCAAAATATAAATTCATAGGAAAAAACAAATTAACAAAATGCAAGTCTCTTGTGCTCATAACATCAAATCCAAGATGTCTGTCAATTAATAAGTTCACCAACCAATTCCCCACCCAGGGTGTTACGAAGAACATAAAATATATGTGTAGGGACTTTACATATTTTAAAACATGATGTAAGTTATTTTATTCTTTCTATGAATAGTCCCTCTCCATTCCCCATCCCAAGGTCTGTGAAGATCAAATGAAATATTATGGTGCCTGAACATTCTGCTTTAGATTCTTTTTGTGCAATCTAAAAAACAAAAAAAGATATTTAACATTTAAATTTTATATGAAAATATATACCTATTGCCTTTATAAATCAAACAACACGAGTACAGCTCAGTCAATCTTCTTGGTGGGTGGAGATCTTAGGATGAGGTGTACACATAAAAAATGAGACAAATGAGATTTTTGTGCTTGGACTGATCAGTCTCCAGTCATTTGCCCTGACTTGGCCATTTTCCTCTGTATCTGTCTCTGCAAGGTCCCGGGCTCCGGGCCCCTGGAAGTCCCGCCTTCACCTATGCCCTACTTGTCCTGGTGCCCTTTGGTTCAGGTGACTTTGTCGAGACTGTTTCTATGCTTCTCAAAAGCTCATATTTTTTGCCTTTTACTGTGAGCTAGCATTTGGTCTGTCTACAGGCATCATCTCTCCCTGAAACTTGTCTGCGTCTTTTCTGTCCCTTCGAGCCATCTATTGCAGAGTTTGTTCCCTCTGCAGATGGGCTGCCACAGGTTCCCTGACGGGCTCGGCCGCCGCTCAGGTGCAGACACAGGGAATGCATTCTCATCCTCAATAACTTCAGCATCTTTGACCTGAAACACACCGAGGAATCGTGTCTTCATCTCTCCGGGTCTCCAGCAGAAGTCCTACCAACGTAGCTTATCATGGCACGTTCCTAATTCGCACAAACCTGCCCGGTCTTCACCGCTGTGAAAGGAAGTGGAGGGCTGTCACCTCCACACCCGACACAGTCTGGCAGCCCTGACGCGTCGTCCACGGCAGTGGGGAGGCCAATGCTTTTCTCCGTCGTGTTGTCCTTTCTCGATACACTACTAGTTTGGGGGTCAGATTTGAACTCAAACTCCAACTCTCACAAAACGCTGTGATATCAGGCAGGTGACTGCGAGCCCTTGTTTACTCATCCTCAAAGTGGGGCTCATAATAAAAGCTATCCTACAGTGGCTGTGGTGTGTTTACAAGGGATCGTGTAGCGCACGTCTTCGCACAGAGGGCTGCATTACTTATCAAAGTAGCCGCTATCCCCCTTCTCAGCAAAGCAGAGTTAAACAGTCAAGTGCTTCTGTCCCCAAATACTTCTGGAAACGAATCAGCTGCAACCAACAGTCTTTGCTAGAAGTTAAGTCTGTGCCCCGCTCCTGTCTCTCTTTCCACGAGGCTTGAAAACAATAGGGGTGAGGAGTATTGGCAAAGGACTACAAGGCATTAAGGCACAGAAATCAGATGTTTTGGTTTAAAAAAAAATATCACCCACTCCCATGCCAATCATTTCCAATTTTATCAGGCTGCTAAGCATGAGCCTTATGACCTCTGCTTTAGTTGAGAAATGGCAGAAGAACCCTAGAGGAAAATTGGCCTCTTTTAATCATTACCGTTTTTATTACACTTCTGTGCCTCCCACACAATGCTCTGTGGAAAGCTCCAGGAGCTCAGGGCTGGTAATGTGACACCAGCTATGCAGCGGTGATCAGGGGTGGCCGCTGCAAACTTCACCCTTTAGGAGACCCGGGTACGTGGATCTCAAAGCCCACCTGGACTTGATGAGTAATTTGTACCTTTAGAAGAAAATGTAAAAGATGGAGAATTAAAAATTCAAGGAAAGGGGGAATAAGAGCAAGTATAGACAAGAGGGTGTAAAAATGAAAAGACAGCTATGGAGTCAAATAAATTAAGCTTTGTCCCCGGCGACCACCAGCAGAATGACAGGAGGTTGTCCCTGCTTGGCTGGAAGGGAAGGAGGCTTCCAGCTCAGACCAAATTCACCAGGGCCCATCTGCAGGCCTGGAGAGGAGAGGGGACCGTGGGGATTGCCAGGACCTAGCAACCGCCAGGAGAGGGTGAGAAAGATCTGGTAGGTGCTAGGTTACTCAACCATTCCACAATGGCAAAATGAAAACGCCAAGGGCTCTGCTCCTCCAGATACAGGAACTCTGTCTCCTGAACCCTGTGCTAGAGTCACTAAGAAAACCAGGAAAAACCAGAATCAGGAGCTAGGTGCCTCTCTTTTCTGGGCTTCACCACAGGCAAGCACATCTCTGCCTCACTCTCCAAAAAGGAGGCAACCTCCTCAGCAGGCTGGGCAACAGTCTTCAAAGAAGGAAGGAATTGGGGGATATTAAATTCATGAATAAATGTGGGAAATCTGAATAGCAAATGCCTATATATAGAAATATATATACCCTCCTACTCCTTTCATTGGGAAACTAAACAGTAAACAAACCCATCCTCCAAAACAAAGTTTCCTCTGAATCCTAAAAGGATGCTTAGTCAGGGTTGAGCCATACATGAAAATGTACTCGATGTCTCACAGATGACCCCAGACAAAGAGTGAAGTCTGTATGACTGATACCAAAACCTTCTGACAGGTGTTCAAAGCCAAAGACAGGAGACTAGCAGAATATTCATTTTCTTAATTGTTATGTAAATGTCTCAGGCTGACCCGTAAAACATGTGGAATCGGGGAAGGCGTAATTCACTCCAAAATATATGTTTACAAAATGCAAGACAGGTGTTTGGATTTACTTCAAATGTATTGAAGTAATAAATAAATAAATAAATCAAATGCGCGACTCCCTTGAACAAAGAATACCACTGTGCATGGCAGTTAATTTTGGGAAAAAGAAGCACATGTAATCACTTACATTTCTGAAGTAAAGGTTAATTTGCAGAAAACAGGAAGCTAAGACACGTGTAATTAACCCACAGGTACACAATATAAAACACAGAAGGCAAAGACTAATGAAGGAGCCAGAACGAGCTAGCGCAGAAACGCTTGCGGAAATGACACACCATTGCTATCTCTTCTTTAGTTCTTTTCCGCCCTCACCCCTCACAGACAGAAGCTCTAGTTCTGGGTCAGAATGTGCCGGAAAGGCAGTGTTACTCCGAGTCTGCTTCCCGGACCCGCTGCTCAGCCCCAAGCAGATAATGATCCACACCCACAGGTAAGTGTGGGCTTTGGGAAGGCGCAGTGGGAAGCCCTAACAGCAATCCGTAATTGAAGGAACGTGCACACAGGGGATCGTTTCCAGGAATTCATTTTCACTGTATTTTCTAAATGCATCAGGCCGTAATGGATTGTAAGTCGGGAAGACGACACTGGTGTTTGGGCACCGGCAGTGTGCAGAGCCCTGCTGAAAAGCCTCCAGTCTACCATTGCAGATAGCAAGCACTCGACAGAGAGTTAAGAAAACATACGGAAATTCTCCGTTGTTCAGTTTCTACCTTGGACTCAGATTTTCCCAGTGCAGAAGCCAGCTGGGTTAGTGTGGGAAATGATGACAGAAGCTAGCAGGAATGGCTGCTTTAGCCTCCAACACTGACTCTACTCAAACTAACACCACCTGGCTCTAAACTGTTGGTCTATGCCACTTCGGGCAAAACCCCAGATGATCTTTCTGTTTGTTTGCACGTAAAAAGGAATTCTGAACCGAACAGTCTTCAAGAGAGGGAAAAGAAATGAATAGTTTTAATGATTAAGCTCAGCCAAATATTTATACATCATTAAACACCAAATATATGAGCTGGTATAGGGGGTCTCTTCTCCCCCATGCCTTACTGTAAAGGAATGTGTTATCATACACGGCCCACGTTTCATTCTTTACCTCTTCTTTATTTTTCTTTTACTACCTGTGTTGATAGCAATATCACTATTACCTTCTGAAAATATTTTAGGCTTCTTCTGCCTAGATACTTTCTTTACTGCGATTCTGTGTATGCAGAGGTGTGGATATAAAAAAAAAAAAAGACTTTGTCACACATTAAACACATCGAGAAAACCAAAATATACAAACATATGTGTACATGACCTCAAATGTAAGCACATGTTTATAACCACTCCTCAAGGCCCGCCAGCGAAACCCTCCCTGAGCCACCGTCTCATCGCGGAGTAGGAAGATGGCATGGCCGGCACCTAGACAGCAGTCTCATTATCTACCAACACGGCGTGTTTACTGAAATCAAGCTTTTTTAGCGACTGCCTTGATGATATTAAGCAAGCTGGTTTCAAGTTCACTATGTCAATGCAAATTTCCCTAACCGCGCAGGCAGGGGCTGGCTGAAGAACAAAGGGGCATGGATATTGGGGGAGCAGAGGCAGAACTAGCGGGGGAGGGGTCGGCCGGGTCAACAGCGACTTGCTCTGAGAAAGGCCGTCAGTGCCCGCGGAGGTCTCCCTGGCACGATTTCATCCAACGGCGCTCCGACCAGAGCCCGCGCTGGGGGGCGGGGAGGTGAGAGCCGGCTCCTATGCCCGAAGCCCCTGGAGGACCAGCACGGTGGGAACCTGCCCAAGATCTCCATAAACAGCGCCTTTTCCCATCAAAGGCGTCTGTGGAATGAAGCCGGAGTTGTTTATCCTGCTTTCTTTTTCCATCAGGTTTACATTCCCGATGTTAAACCCTGTCAACTTTACTGCCCAGGAGCCCGCCTTCAGCAGAGGGCTTTCTGCTTTGAAGCCTCCTTTTAAGAAACGTCAAGGGGCAGTAAACCTAAAATAGGGTCCACAGCACCACCAACGGCAACAAAAACAGGGCCCGAGCTAATCCCTCTCGCCCGTAAAACACGCTCTCGCTCTGTCTCTCTCTCTCTCTCACACACACACACACACACACCCTCACAGCCCAATAGGGTCTGTTTCACACACACACACACACACACACACCCTCGCAGCCCAATAGGGTCTGTTTCACACACACACATACACACACACCCTAGCAGCCCAATAGGATCTGCTGAGTGAATGTAAGCACCATCAGAGGCTGAAAATAAAGCATTCCTGCTGTTTCCCCCAGTGCCTCCGCCCATCCGAAGGGTCCAAGGGGTCCAAGGAAGGAATGTTGGATCACACACTGCTGTTCGCGACCAGCAGGGCAAGTTGATTCCGCCTGGGGGCCCGAGCGGGATGAGTTCGGCACCTCCATCTGTTCTCCCGTGAAATTCTCCCCTTTCTTCCTGTTCATTTTTCCGGCCTAACGGCAAACGCAGCCCCACGGAGACACAGCACAGTCCGCGGTCAAGCCGCACGCTCACTGTGACAGCGTGCACAGGCCTACGGGACGGGGACCGCCTCGATGGACTCTGGGGCCCGGCGTATGGCCAGGGCACCCCAGTGTGCTTCCTCGTCGGGTGAGGCCCCTCAGGCCCAAGGAGGGGCTGCGCCCACGGCCCGCTGCCATTGCCGAGGCCGCCAGCCCGCGCCCACCCACACACGGCCGGCCCAGTCCCGTGCACACGCGTTCAGCCTCCCAGGCCACGTCTGTCTCGGTGACGTCAGGAGGTGAAGGTTCCCACGAGGCAGTCACCGCAGCACCCTCCAGGCTTTTCCCAGAACAGAACTAAACCTCTCCGAGGTGTTTTAATGTTTTTAAAGACTCTGTTTCAGGACTTGTCAAAACTGCTACAAGTAGAGACCAGAGTGAGACTCCCTGGGCCCCATGGGGCTGAGCTCATCACAAAATCAAATAAAATTGTAAAAAGTTCTGTTTGCAAGTCAGCAGTACCCCCGAGGCTCCATCTAGCAGTGTTCCACAACAGCCCAGATCAGCTAACAAAGCCAGTCCATGCTGGGGACGTTCCTATTTTCTTTTTAGCAACAATCATTTTACATGTCTATACAGTGCTTTGCAGTTCACTCTGCTTTCTTTCTATGAACAATTGCATTTTGTATTCGCAAGAAATCTAGGAAAAGGAGGGTAGAAATCATTATCCCCATTTTACTGAGGAAGCTGAGGCTCAGAATTGCACCAACCTGACTCGTAAGTAGAGAACTGAAAATAAAACTCAGGGCTTCTCTCTTTCCCCTGCATCCCAGCTCACCCCCAGAAGGAAGCCTACCTTCCTAGAAGCAGTAGGGCGCATCTCCGAGTCCGTCCCGCCCCTCCCCCACCCACTGCTGGCTCTGAGGCGTGGGAAGAAAACGTTTATGTGTCCAAGTGAGGCTCGGCAAGTCGTGTCTGAATCGGGGAGCACTCCCACACGCGCCCTTTCCATAGGCCTTCACCCTCTTGCCCGGAGCCAGGTTTAGGGGGTTACCTGTGTCTAACATGAAATCAGAAGTAGCCAGAGAAACAGGAAGGCATGCGGATGGACATGCTCCCTGTGTGCACAGAAATGTCATCTGGGCTTCTCTGCCCTGACACTTGAAACTTCCCTGGTCTTTGTGCTGCTTCTAACACGCAGGTGTGTGGGTAAAAGTTTCGCCACCAGACCGCCAACCAGCAGGATGGACACGGCAGTTATTCTTTAGTTTTCCCTCTCAGTTTTCCCAGAAGGTTCCCTACGTCTTCCCTGTTTAACTAGGCCAAATGATGTTTTGTCACTGGCAGGGCTGGGGGTTTTGTTTTGTTTTAAAATCAACTTGCGGGTCACTACCTCTCCCAGGCTGTTCACGGGCATTTGGCCCACTGCACGCCCGGCCTCAGCGCTCTCCCACTGAGAACCAGGTGCAACTTACTGTTTGCAGCCGCAGGGGAGGGCCAAAGCCATCGCTAATTCCGGTGACGTGTCGCCATCACTCAGCGCTCCTTAAGTACTGAATGAGTGTATGACGGTGTCGTCTGTTCTCCTGTGACACGCACTTGAGAGAAACTTCACCACGCTCTCACTGAAAACGTCCATTACTGGGCAAGCAGAGGTTCACAGGCCACGCAGAGAGTTACCCTTGAGTGGCATCTCCAACTTTAAAGTCATGTTGATTTGTCTTGTTATCATCACTTCCGTCTTTTTACTTGTTTATAGGATTGTTCTCAACTATTTTTTACGATTTGCTGCCCGGTGAGCGATGCAGTATGCATGTGCACACTGGCAATGAACGTGGGTAATGCTGGCACCCTATCTTCCCAAAGACCAGACTCCTCAACGACGACCACCATGTTTTCTTTACTCCATTCTACACTGTCACCAGTAGATGAGCCATTTCACACTTTATTTCTTCCTAAATTCTTCAACTTCCTGTATTTACGTATTTATGTCTCAGGTTTCCTCCATCACCTCCTTTCTTATCACATGATTCCTAACATTCCACCTTAAATCCCGCTGCTCCGAAACATAAGCCAGCGTTTATTTCCTGACTTCTGAAAGGAAAAAGACTCATAAACAAACAAACAAACAAACAAACAAAGAGAAAGTTGTAGCACCTATTTTTGGACCATAAGCAAGGCTTATATTTCCAGAGAAAGGGAATCCTTTAACCTGTGTCGAGGACTGAAAAAAATGGCTTGAACACGTGTGAAAACGGGAAAAAAGACAAAGGTCTGATATTTACACTTTTGTTCCCTACAATTAACCACCTAGTCCAATAGCAACCTTAGGAAATATTTTTATAGAAGAACAGTTCATATGGTTGAGTGTCGGCTGATGGTTCACGTTGCTGTGGCTGCAGTTGCTGGGTGACAGTTTAGAAATGCTCCCCTTTAAAGTCCCCTCTGAGGCCCTCCGCATCTCAGTATCTGCTCCCAGGACCACATGCAGCTGTTCGTAGCCTATGGACAAGTTCACAAAACCAGGGATTTGTTTACGTACAAGCCCCAGCATGGAGACACCAGAAGGCCCAACTAGCTGTTGGTCTGACCTGTTTTTGTGTTTGCTTGGCTTATTTCTTCCCAAGCTCTTCACAAACAGGTAAAGGGTGGTTAAACATTTGGGACCAGTTACTCGTCTCGCTTTGCAGTCACTGGGCTGGTCTGAGAGGAGCAGCAGGTAACTTCAAAGGACTCCTTTAATCTGGGTCAGCTTCACAGGGGACAGAGCCCAGGCCCAAGGGCAACCTTATAAAACTCAGCAGGCAATGACTTTGTCCCCTGCCCCTGGTTCCCTGCCCCCCACTGGGCACATAAAATCGCAATTGCTCCTCTATCACAAGCTAAAAGGGCTCCTACCTGACCTGGATGGGACTCTCTCTTACCCCACCGTCAGTGCCCAGGCACGAGCCGCTTGGCCTAAGCAGGTGAAAACACTGTGTGAGACTGAGAATTCTGAGATGCTTCCGATTTCTTCTCTTGTCTCTCACACAGGATGGTGCTTAGCCCACAGGTACCTTAACATGTAATTTATAATTGTTTCAAAAATAAAAGAAAATGAGGCACCCATGCTGTTTAGAAGCACCTGAAGTCCCTCTGGGTGTAGCTGCTGCCTTCATTAGCAGTCACATCTCCCCAGAGACTGCAGCGCTAGTTGCACTGAAAAACCATCATTTCCATCCCAGTGGACCCTTGAACAACACGGGTCTGAACTGTGCGGGTCCAGTGTGCTTCATAGCAGTGGGCCCGCGCAGTTCAAAGCCGTGTTGTCCAAGGGTCACCTGTGTTTTCTATCTGTAGTCATTTGTCCTCCAGGTTTCTTGTGGGGCCACTTAACATTGTTGCCTTTCTCTTTTAGCTACTGCTGGCCTCCGCTGACTTGACTAAAGGAAAATCCGGCCCTAACTAAACTCACGTAAACCTTCCTTTCACCAGCATGCTTTCTCTTCTTGGATTCAGCACATCTTTTCCGAATAGAAGTTAATAGCTCTTAGGGGTCCTCCATGTATGTTTGTTTTCCAACCTAAGAGCCTCTCTCTGCACGGGCATATCACATTAAAGGCTTCGGTGACACATCCAGAGTCGCTCTAATGCTGGGAGCCACTGATCTTCCCTGGGGAGGTTGTGACACCCCCACATGGGCCCTGCCTCCCAAGTGGGGCCCTAAGACGCTGTCTCCTCAACTTTTCCTTTCTTTAATTCCACCCTGATAAGCACACATTTTCAGACTCAAACTCTCACCAGGTCAGCTCTGGCATCCACTTCCTTGTATTTTCTTTTGTCTCTCAGTAGACTTAAACAGGATACCATCTAGTTGTCCGCATGCGTCCCATGCTCTCACGTGTGCCATTCCAACGATCCTCTCAGCATCAGCGGGAGAACAGACAGGAAGATTTTAAATACCCCAAATTAGGTGACTGGGCCCGGATCTGACAGCAACGACAGAACCAGAACTGGAGTGTCAGCCTTCAGAGCCTCACAGAAAGGGTTCATTCCTTACACTTCTCTGTCTCGTGAATAGATGGTAAATATAACTGGAACCTAAACCAGCAAAAGAGGAGAAAGAGGGAAGAGAGAAGGGCGAGGAACCGCCGAACAGTAAATGACTTCACTGGAGAGTTTCTACTGTTTTTGACTACGCCCCTGTTTGACTCACTTAGGAAAAGGAATGAAAACTACATCCTACCAATCCCTTCCCTGTGTTATAAAGTTCCATTTGTGTGTGTGTGTGACTCTAAGCTCTTTTCGTCATGCTCCTTAGTTGTCAGCAAAAGGTCGATGCTGTTTTGCACATCTTGCCAATGAAGATTATTTTAGATACCCATTCCTGTCGTAGTGTCCCATTCTAAGCCAAATAACCGTATCTTAATATTTACCTGGACGTTCTGTTCCTTGGGGGATTTGTACTGTTTTCAATATTTTAACATTGCAAATAATGCTACCACCAGACACTCCATTCTTTACAATTATCTGGGGTTTTCTATGGTTTTAAGGTGATGAAAAGTAAAATTTTAGCTCTTTTTAACGATTGCAAAATTATTCTCTGGATATAGCATACCCATTTACAGAAACATCAGCGAAGTATAAGTGAAGATTTTTTCCCCCCATATTTTGATCAACACGGGTTTAAAACTTCTATTTACTTTGTTTCTCGTCTTCTGGGCTCACAACTTCACCTTCAGATCATCTTAATACAGGTTGCTTTAACTCCTAACGAGGGTGATCAGAGTGATCATTTCCGGTCTGTGCTCCATCCTGTATAAACTGCCTCCTCACGGCTCACGCTGCCTGTTTTTAAGCACCGAATCACGCCAGAGCTGAGCCAGGGGTCCAAAAGAATCGTTTCACCCTAACCAACTATGCTACCACTTCTTTGGGACAAAACCCAGAATTCTGTACTCAAGGAAAATGGGAAAGATTTAGCCTTCTGGAAACGAGTCACAAGCGATCATCAACACTCATTAACAGGTGCATATATGCAAAACTGTCCACACAAAATTGAGTTCATACACAGTCCCCCCGGTCAAAGGGGGAAAGCCCCTGTCTTCCGCCCTAACTGCGTCGCTCCCCACCATCCACTCACCACCCAGACAAGCCCCACCTTCTCCGTGACATCAGGACCGCCTGCCCCGTCAGCGAGGGCACATCATTATCTTCTTTGGATGCTGCCCCCTTTCGTGCAGTGACTTCTACCTCCGAAGCACCCCTTCCTCCCCAGTCCCGTGGCCCAATGGTCTGGGCTTTCCTCACACCTGCCCACGCGAACGCACTTCGCAGCGAATTCGTTTTCCAGCTTTCAGTCTCTGCCCCTCCGTGTGCCCTAAGCAGTGCTACCAGATAAACTTCCTGTAGTAGCACAGAACTGACCTGGAACCTCCTATGCACAGAACTCTGGGGTGCCAACTGGCTTCCAACCAAGAAACCACATTTCCAATAACACTCTCTCTGGTCTTTATAAGTTTCTTGAGCAAAGAAGGCTTGCATTACCATCTTTATATCCTTACAGTGCTTAGTGAGATTCTAATTATCGTCAAAAGAACTAATTGGAATTAGAATTTTTTGTGTACCCATTTCACATTACCTATTCAAATGCAATCTTCTTAAAAACAGTGCCTTAATTGTATTTCCCATAGTTCAGTGCTTTCCACATGGTAGAATTCCCATAAATAATTACCCAACAAACGATCTAAGGAATCAATAGCTCTGAAGCCCACTCTAGATCCACTAGCAGTGTGTTCTAGAATAAACCACCTGGAAACATATCAGTATTTAAAATGTCAACACCAAGGAAGATAGTTATACTCAGAATACTCCTGTTAATTAGGTATTAGAAAATTTACAAACACAAAATAACTTCAGGTTAAGCTCTAGCATCAAATCATATGTATGACTGATGTCAGAAGAAAAAAAAAGATGTGAAGAAATGTGTTTCCAAGAGATTTATCCATATACTTCCTAAAGAAACTGTACCTCCTAGAAATCTACTCCTTCCAAAATTATTATCTCAAGTAAGGTTCAGCTTGCTCAATCAGATTTTAACCAAAAACAAGAAGAATGGGGTTCCCTCTTGACATCAGAACTTTCTTCTTAATTCCAGCATGATCTAACAGACGCTGCCTGGACTCGTACCGGGGAACTCCAAGTCCATGTTCCTCCTTTAATTAGCTTCATGACCTTGGGCAAGTCACTCTACCCAAGAGGTCTGTTTCTGCATCTGGGGAATTAGGGTGCTTGGCTCTGACCTGCAAGATTCCATCTAGTTCCAGAATTCAATGATTTATGAGTTAAAAATAAGCTTTTTACTGATACATGCAAAAGCACGAATGAACCTCAAACATTATGCTAAGTGAAAAACTCAGACTCAAAAGGCAGCACGCTTTATGATTGCATTCCCATGACATCCTGGAAAAGGCACAAGTACAAGGACAGAGAGACCATCAGTGATCGCTCAGAATTACCGATGGAGGGTCTGACTAAAAAGGGGCAATACGAGGAAATCTTCTTAGGAGATGGACTGCTGGGACTGTCCTGTATCTGGATTGTGGTGGTGGTTACATGTCTCTATGCATTTGCCAAAATTCAGAAAATGGTACACCAAACAGAGTGAATTTGGCCGTATGTGAACGAAATGATTTAAGGCATTAAGAAACACATTTCTCCCAATCCAGTGCAATTTTTTATGACAGTTTCTGCCAAAAAGCTAATACTGACCTTCTGTATTTGCTATCACCGTTTTGTTCCAAGACAGATGAACCAAGTTTATATCCAAATAATTTGCCTCATGTTTTTTTCTGGTGGTGGTGGTGTTTTTAATCGTTAGACAGACATTCTACAGAATCCTTTCTGGGTAGCTCACTTTCTAGGGTGCTACAGCTAACAATGAAAAAGTAATATGAACCCAGGTGGGAATGATTCTTGGGTTGCCCAGGCCCTGCATGGTATTCATGGAATGTCAGAATGGTGTTATTACTCTCGTGATTCATATTAAAGATATGAGGTATCCACAACAGCTAACATGTAATTAGCACTTACTGTTTTCCAGGCACTGTTCTAGGAGCTTACATCCAGCCTGACTCAGTGCTAGAGTCACTCCTCTCGTTCTCAGAACCATCCTCATGTGACAGTGGAGAAACAGAGTAAACAATTTCTCAAGGTCAATGGCTAGTAAGTAGCTAAGTCAGAATTCAAACCTACACACTCTAAATCTCACCACAAACCCAAGTAAGACCCTGTGTAGAAACGCGTCATTTCTAAGAACAATTTATTCATCTTCTTGAAGAGTCTGTAACGACTACGATGTGATTCCACATTCTTTAGAAATTGGACAGAGGAGCTTTGGCTGACTGGACCAGCCAGCATCTCCGTCTCCGCCCGGTGGTTTCAGGAAGTGTGCGTAGTGACAAGCCCTACAGAGATGACTTCTCACCATCGGGTGCAGCTGCATTCTCATGGCTGGCTTTTCCTGAGGCCTCCTGGGCAAGAAAGGGCTGAACGTCTCTACCTGTCACCAACAAGAGATGACTTTTTCCTTTCATCATTTTGCTGCTTTGTATACAGGGTTGGGCCTCCAGGTAGAAGCATGTCCCAAAGCTGATAAATTCCTGTTCCTAAATGGCCAGTTCTCTGAACAAGGCAAAGGAAGCCATGAGAGCCCTTTCGACCAGGAAAGATGGTCAGTAAAAAGTGGCCAGGCTGTCTAGGCTGAAGGCAACCAACCCCACCCATGAGACAGCACCTGGGGGGTAGTCAGACCCTGAGAACGTCTCAGGAATGCAGCAGAAAGGCAGATTGCACGGACAGGGCTCTCCACCAGTGCCTGGGTGTGCTACCTGCTTACCTCAAGTCCAAGCTAATCATCTTCATGGTTGTTTACGACTAGGACCTGGTTCAAATGGTGCTTCACAGGGAGCAGGGCGGACCTAGCTCAGCCTTGCTGGACTGCCACTTCCCATCTCTCCACTCCCCACACCTTCCCCAGGACACAGCCTTCCCTTTGTTAAGGGTCTCCACTTGGAGCTAGAAAACAGCAGACTGTAGTTTTATTTATTTCCTCTCTGTCTCTTCAAACCTATAGGCTCCAAAAAGGGCAGAAATCATGTCTATTGTTCACCGTTACACCTGGCAAATACAGCATTTTGGGACTAAAACTTCAAAAAAAAAAATTCAGAGGTTTATGAACTTCCTGGAGGAGAAATGGCAAGTTAGACTGAGTGTCAGGCCCCCACTTTGCCCTTATGGGGACGCCAGAATCTTATGACTGAGAGTTAACAGGCCCCTCGCTCCCACAGTGGGAGTTTACAAAACAGTCAAAGCAAACTAACGATCAGCCCACCAGAAGCAAGGATATAAATGTCCAAAATTCTAATCCAATGGTGGGGGCAGGGGCGCGGGGGTTGGGAGAGGGCAGGTGACAAAACACTCACGCCCACCCCTCAAAGCAGAGACAGAGGGGTGAGCGGGAGAGGCGTGTAACGGAGAAGCCCTCCTGCAATCAATGTGTTATTGCTCCTTTAAGACCGAGAACAAACGGCCCGGCTGCCTTGGTCCCCGAGGCTGCAGAGCAGTAATTGTCACTTAGCCACTTAGCTCCCCGCAGCACTGCTCACTCACTCCTCGTGGTTTATCTCTTAGCCAATTACCGCTGTCATTTGCGTTTCAATGTGTGCTGTCAGGGGGCCGGCCGGTGGGGGGACCGGAAACGCAGGGACGGGACACTGGCTTCCCAGGGCTGCTGCAGCCCACAGCTCACTGCTGGGGGCTCTGTGTTCTGAACAGAGGGGGCCCCCAACACAGCACCAAAGGGACTCCACACTCCGGCTTGGTTCTGAGCCTGGGTCTCCATGGAGGCGACTGAAAACAGGAGTATCTGTCTCTTAAAGGCCCCAAGCCAATAATAATGTTGGTGAGAGTCAGGCAATAGAGGTTTTAGCTGCTGAGCCTGACAGCAGACAAGTAGGGGAGGTGGCCGGGATTATCATGAAACCAAGGCCGGCACAGCCTCCAATGTGGAGACAGCTAAGCCTGGATTCAGTTTTCACTGCTCTTCTGTGAACCCGGATTTCCATGCAGGCGACTTGCCCATTAACACTGGACCCTAAAGCACAGGGAGCACGGGAATTACGTTAGGCAATCCCGAGCTCAAATAGCTAAAAAATTCTATTTGTCAAATTAAAGGTTTGTGGTCAATTTGTACTTAGTCACAAATTTTTATTTAAAAAAAACCAGTCTCCTTAAAGATATGAATTTTTATAATTAAATCGGGGGGCGGGAGTCGGGGGGAGCTCTGCCAGATCATGTGTCCAGATTTTGAATTCGTGGAAAGATATCCTTTCGGATTTCTCAGTGGGTCCCAGCCACAAAAGCAAAGACTCGCCTTTTCACAACTGCATTTTGTTTCCTCTGCCTTCCTGGACCTGCACTGCTGCTCACTGCACTATTCTATCCCAGAAGGTTAGATAGAGCCTTTCCTGTTTGCAGAGGAAGCATCTTCCCGGAGCTGTATTAAGCCAGTCTGAGACATCCTTTGAAAGGCATTTGATGTACTGAAGGGATACAAACATGTGTTTTTAAAGCCTGGCCACAGGAGAAAAGGGGAAAAGATGAGTGGTCGAGGAGCAGCCAGGGTCTTTGCTTTTCCAACCAAGCTCCTGCCCCATGGGCTACAGCAACGTGGAGGGCAGAATATCTATCAGCTAGCGGGGTGGTAGGCGGCCTCTGGGTTGTCAACATCTTCCTTTTTGCAGCTGAATAGCCCGTGAGGTTGTCCTGCTCACCCTGCAGCCAGCAGCCAGCCCCCCCTGACATTCCATCTTCCCAAGCCCCAGCAACCAGGGGAGGGAGGGCCGGCTGCTAAGGTGGGGCCCGAAGAGATCTGTCCTAGCGGGACCCACACCGCCCAGTCTGTGGGTCTAAAATAAGACTCTAACTTCTCTGCCAATGAGCTTCGCTGGGCCTGATGACGTAACACGTGCTGTCAGTTCTATCCTCGAGCAAGGTCTGTGTACCCCAGGATTTCATCCAGGTATGGGGGGCGGAGCAAGGGGCTCTCTGAGGATGGACCTGTCCTCTTACTGTGTGCACAGAGTAGATCTTTGGCACCTTTGGTGAGGTGCCAAAGTAATTGTCCACCTCATCCTGGACCGTGCAAGGAGAGCCGGCCTAGCTGCAGCTAATTGCCATCCGCAGGCTACGTGCTGCCCACCAACTACCAGAGAAGGGAATCTGTTCAGTACGTAACAAAGAAAAACTCCAAGTCAACTAAAGCTCACCGGGGCCCCCAGTGCTGACGGGGAGACTGGGATGGTCCGCACTCATCTTCTCTCGGGCCTTCTAATTAAGAAACCCTTCAACTCGGAACCAATTTGCTCCTTTCCTGCGCCCTTCAGTCACGGCCCTGACCTAGCTCTGATGAGGGAGCACTTCAAAGATGGGGAGTAGTTCCTAAGATAGCTGGCGCCAGAGTGGGAACTTCCCAATTAAGGATCCACACAAAAGTAACTTTCTCCTCCTTTCGGCTCTTTGTGTGTGTGTGTGTGTGTGTGTGTGTGTGTGTGTGTGTTTAAGTGCTGTTTCAAGCTGAACAAGCTATTTGAACATCTCTCTCCCTCCCTCCCTCTTCTTTCTCTCTCTCATTCTCTGTTTTTCAGCTGATCAGCCTGGGTCATGAAGTATGGAATAAACTGTTGTTGTTTCTTTTGTCTCAAAGTCAAAAGTTACTTTCTGCAGCAACGAGTCCCTGGTCTGGGGCCCTTCCCCTTGAGTGGCTGCCCATGGAGGTTTGGAAGGCCGCCACTGATCACCATCAGCTCTGGGGATTGGAGCCCACATCTACAGAGGAGCTGCCCCTGGTGGCCTCAGACGGGGGCCGTCCCTGTCTCAAACACTGTCACAGAGTCCCCTGCAGTTGGCAGGCAACAGACCTTTTTTCGCTCTTTTGTCAGACCCCATTTTGACTGAATGGGAAGAACATTTGCTCCCACCTTACCTACTCCCAGCAACCTCAGTCATTCTCCCCAACTTCCACAGAGCACGTCACTACAACCTCCGACACCATACTGAGAGCTCTGCCCCGACCACCAGTGCGACCCTGGTCATCTCCCCACAACAGGCCAAAGCTGCGTGTCCAAAACCGCGTCCCTCACCTTCCTCTCCAATGTGACAGATCCTTCCACTTGTGATTGCACTCGGGGCTGGGGTGGGGTGGGGGTCATACCTTACTGCTTCCTGTCCTCATCTCCTAAATCCATCTGCAAGCTTTTTGACTTTTAATTCACATTTCTTAAGTTCAGCTCCCAGAATGCAGAGATAGGGCCACAGCTCTAGTTCAAGCCCAAACCCATCCTCCTCATGGACGCCCCTGCCAGGAGGGACCTAAGACCTAAATCTGCTTCCATCACCCACGGCCTCTCTGCACTGCCCTCCAAGCCTGACTTTAGGGAACCGTGTTCCTCCGCACTGCCATGGTATTCACTCCGGAGGCATGGGCCTGCAGTCAATGCCCGCCCCTCCGGGACGCCTCCTGCCTTCCTGCTCCGCCCAGGTTCCGCCCAGGTTCTGCCAGGCTCCGCCCTCCCCTACAGAACTGCCCCTCCACCCGGCTAATGCTTAGGGCTTTGCCCAGGCGTCCTCTTTCTTTGCTTTTTTACCTCCACACTAGCCTGTGTGCCGCTCCTCTGGGCTCATATGTGCTGGTGCACAAACTTCTGTCATTGCACCCAGTTCAGTAAGGTCAGCTTGGGGGGAACTGTGTAATAGTTCTGCCTGTAGTCTCAACAGCCAGTTACACACAGTGGGCAGCTTCTACACACAGTAGGCTCTCAGCACGCATCGGACTTCCAGATTACCAGCTAATGCCATCTTTTATCACAGAGCAATCAATATCTTAGTCTGAATAGATCCATTCCGGTGCTATTTAAAGAAGACAGGGTCCCAGACACCAATGATTATGTCTACGTAACATATTTTGTCTGGAAACTTACGTTCTTCGGGTACTCAGTGATGTGATGGCGTGGAAGATGATGACGATGATGATGACGTGAATCGTGACAGGAAACTGGAGGTGATTAAACATGCTTTTATTCTCTGAGGCTGTGTAGTGCCTTAAAACAGTACACGATGAGTCACAGAATGACAGCTCACTTGTCTTCAAACCTTAACTAACCAGAGTACAGCCTGGAAGCTCAATCAAACACTCTACTGAGACGCCAAAATTTCAGATCGTGCACGCGTTAGAGCCAGAAGAGATGAACTTTTGAGGGTCATCTGGTCTGCACTCTGAGCCCATTTGTTCTTGCTTTAACTCCTCCTCCGATAATGTGCAATCTCATTTCCCAGTCACCGCAAGCTAAATGTAAAATATGAGGCGCTGTGAAGTGGAAAGGGCCTCCCAGGGACTCACACAGTGGTGGCAGGACCAGTGCTAACCATGAGCAGAACAGGAGACGGGCTTTAAAAGAACACGAAGTGCACAGCAGTCTCGGGACATTTTATGGTTAGGGACAACGAGTTCCACACAAATTAACAGACCCTAATGACACCATCGCACAACAGAGGTACAGTATTTACCCTCATCATGATGACGGAGGTAGCAAGAGAGCTGAATTCTGTCCAATATTGTCTACTTAAAGAGAAAAGGAAATGTAGAACATTTTAAAAGTGACTTATATCAAAGGGTGTGTGAGTGGTTTTTGTTTGGTTTTAAGTTTTAGCTTTTCCTGGGGTAGACTGTGTTTATCTGGATATTTTGCTGCTGAGATACCTGACAAATGAGCCCTTGCTTAATTCCATCCCACATGGAACTGTTAAGTCACCATGTCACAGACTTTGTGTACCAAGACTGTCTGACCCAAAACAACTCAACGCCCCAGAGAATGCATTTGTATATGCAGCTTTATTTCAAAACACGGCGAAACAAGAAACCCTATCTGCTAAAAATGTTACCAAATATAGTATTTCCCATACCTCCCCATCCATGCAAAACACTAATGGACTAAGATTTAAATTCAGGTCAAGAGCACAACAAATGAATCTATTTCAAGGCAGGTTCTATGTCTGAAACAATTTTCTTTCTGTCTCCATGACCCTCTTTCCTCTGTCTCTGTCTCTCTCTCTCTCTGTCTCTCTCTCTTCTCCTCTCTCCACCTGCCTTTCACCACCTTATCTCAGATCATCAAATGTACAGGAGCGGCTTAAATGAGGGAAAAGGTGAAGAGGAGGTTTAGTTCACCTCGTGCCAGTCACATGGTCATCATTTCCTTAAGGTTTGGCAGGTCCAACCCAGGGTAATCCAAAGAGGAGGGTGAGAGATACCTGGTTATTTTTCATGAAAGATAGGCGTTTGAAACGGGATGCAAACTAAAGGCTGTTGGATTAAAAGATATTAAAGGAGAAATTATTTTAGAAATAGGATACTACAAGAAGGAATGCATCAAAGAAAAGGTAGGGGGTGGACAGAAAAAAGAAACTGATTACTCCTATGAACAATATGAAAGAGTTAAGTAAAGAGAATGATGGGAAAGAAGCTAAAGGTTGGCCACTTATCTGACCATTCCTGAAAAACCAGAAATTTTGCAACTGCATCTCCTAGTTCACTGTTTCTTCCCTTCCTGGTGACAAGAGGGAAGTGAACACTTTTAGCAAGATGTTATGTTTCTACCAAATGTCTCCGAGCTGGCACAGGACACGGAGCGTTCACCAGCTATCATTGATTGGTTTGGCATTCTGTCAACCCATCTCTATTAAGAAACTTGTCCTGAAAATAATATTTTTCAAGGAATTTCCTGGTGGTATAGTGGCTAGGCTTCAGTGCTCTCAACACCACAGCCCGGGTTCGATTCCCAACCAGGGAGAAACCCCCTAAAAAATAAATACATTTTTTTCAAGCAAAAGCCTTCAAGTCTTCTATATTTTTCTCCACAGTAGTTAAAAACAAAGTAACAGACTTGAGAGAAATAAATACTAGTTAACCATTTATTCAACATTTATTGAGCATCTACTATGCACTTGGTCCAGGGAGTTCTTAGCTACATTTTCAAATTGGGGTAAATTCTGTTTGGCATGTGTGAAGGGTTTATACCGAAACAGTATTATGATAAAGAATATAATAGTGCAACACACTCAAAAGGGGGCAGGGTTTAAGAGCGATACAAATCCAGCTTTGAATTCCAGGTGCTTGTCTTTGGGCAAGTGACTCAACTTTCCCCCAAGCACTGATTTCTTCATCTGTTTAATGGGGGTGGATTGCACTGTTTTGTGGAAATTCAATGAGAGCTAGAATGTGAAGCACCTAGCAAAACCTGGCCCATGGCATTTAAGCAACCATTCACCCAGTGAATATTTACTGAGCACCTACTACATGTAGCTCTGCTCCATCCATGGTGCCTGAACAACCAAAAAAGAGATCCCTCTCCTCTCTGCCTCCTTTATACATCATCCATCACCAGGACTCCTCAAAGGCTCTGAACACCTGGGTGGATGTGGGACTCATCTTTCAAACACCATTCTTTGCAAATCGTACTGTGATCTGCATCAAGAATGGCATCCCCAGGTGAGCTCTGGCCTGCAGCCACAAGTCCTGGCACCTGGGCACGAAGGTACTATGGCTACTGGTTCTCATCAGGCTGCTCACCTGGGAACCCAAATGCAGAAGGAGCAACCCACGGCCTGGCCTCCAGGGTTCAGGCAGAAACAGGATTGAGGAGACATAGGTGTTTTTGCTCTCAAAATGAGAAAGGTGACTTATTGGGGGGTCGGGTGCAGGTCTACACAGAGGAAGTCCCTCACTCTCGGACTCATTTTTTACTATTCCTGCCTCGTCCTCCCAGATGTCTGGGTCTGTTCCATGTGGCACAACAGATTCTTTGATTACAAGATTCTAATGTGCAATAAAATCGGTTTTTAGGCCAAGAACAACTTATGCACAAAAAACAGACAGGATCAGGTAAACTAACATGAATTGTGTATTTTACTGTCTTATTGTTAACAATTAAGTCAATCGAGTGGATAAATTAAAGAAACTAGCTAAAAACTTCAACGGTGTTAAAACTACATTCCAGTTGGAGGTGACTGAGACACAAAGATACACACACACGTACAACATGGGCAAAAAAAGCCTTAAACAAAATTGTGTGTCCTCTATTATGGTCCCTGGCCCAACCACCCACCTGGTCTTCCATGTTCAAAATTTGTCCGTTATTTTCAGCCAGTGAGGCCATGAGGGTCTGTGGAAAGTCGTAGCTTGGTTTTGAATCTCAGTCCTCCTCACTTCTAGCTATGCAAGGTCAGGGAGGTTCTTACATGTGTCTAAGCTGCAGTGACTACATGTGAACAATGGATCTTTGACAGAAATGAATTAAAGGGTATAAGCAGAGTGTTGGACACAGGTTAGGCATTCAGAAGAAGTTGTCCCAGCAACGTCACCCAAAACATCCCGCTCTCAAAGCGCTTCCCTTGCGTTCTGCTGCCCGGGGACTGCTCCCCTGAACTGCTCACTGCCCTCCCGCCTCTTGTCTGCGATTCCTCCAATCCACCCCGCACTGAGAGAGAGCCCGGGGAATCAGAAATGTGACTGCCCTGACACAAATTCTATGGTGACTACCTTCAGAACGAATCTGCATTCAGAGCCGCGTCCATCCGTCCCGACCCATCTGCTTGGCGTCACTTCCCGGGACCACCGCCCCGCTGCGCCCCTCAACTGCCGCAGCCCCCCGGGGTCCAGGCTCCCAGCCAGTGCTCGCGGAGCACGCCATCTGCTCCGGGGCCTCGACTCCCCCGCCCTCCTCCTGGATGCCACCCCCACTCCACTCCCTCCCATCTGTAGAGACCACTTGGCGACCCTCCCTGGTTTCTCTGGCGGACTCACACCCCATCACGCTGCAGGGACACCTTTCTCAATTTGCTGACTTAAGCTTTGCTTTCTGCGGTCACCCACGTCCATCATGGATCGTCCGCACTGCACTGCTAGTTCCTCCATGACAGGGGCCACCTTTCATTCACTTGCCTCCCCCAGTGTTACCCTTCTTTACCCGCAGAGCCAACAGGTAAAACTGGCACAAGACATTCCCAAGGTGCTTCAGATTCTGTTAAAGAAAACTAAAATGCACTGGAAATGAGGTCTTGGGTGCAGTAAAGACAAAAAAACAAGCCAGCAAACCACGGAGTGTGTGCCGTCTGTGGCCGATTAAAACTGGCCACATTCTCTCATCTTCTCGCACTGAGGTGAGCCTACTTCCCCCCCCCCCCTTGAATGGGAGCTGCCTGCACCTGCTTTTGACCAATACAGTGACATGATGCCATTGCCACACCCAGCGTTTAGTATGACTAACAGCGTTGGCCTTGGTCTCTGGGAACCCTGAGCCTCCTTGTGAGAAATCTGATGACCTTGGGGACAAACCTCAGGGGGAGGTGACGAGTCTACGTGAAAAGGCAGAGGGACCCCGGGGAGACCAGACTCCCAGGCCTCCGTGCCAAGGTACCAGGCAGGGCAGTGAGTTCAGCCACAATGGATGCCCCGGAGCAGTCTAACCATTGACTGAATACCACTGAGTGGCCAGAGTCAATGCTACAAAGAATAGAAGAATCACCTAGTCAGCCCTGTTCAAGTTCATGATCAACAAAAACCACAGACACAATTAAACGGTGGTTGTTTCAAGCTACCAAGTTTTGATGTGGTTTGCTAGCAGCAATAGGGAACTAGAACACCAGCTTAATCACTTTGGGCTCGATGTCCTAGCCCACCTAATAGAATACTTTTCTTCCAGAAGGAATACTAACTCGTCAGCAGCTAGAACAGTTGCGGGGAAGTGAACTTACCTTAGGGAAATGTGCTTTACACATCACATACGTGTATTCCACCCCCAATTGCCCTTGAGCCTGGTACATCTCCTCAACCAGGTGATCAGACGTGTGGGGGCAGCTCCCACATCTTACACTGTACCCCTGTCGCACAGGACATGGCACACACTGTTCGAGTGTTTGATGTACTGACTGCCAGCTTAATAAAGCGTACTGTACCACAAGACCTGGAGGCACAGAACCAAAGCTCTGTTCTTTACTTTGCAAAGGGAAAGGACAGACTTGCCACTAATATTTGGACAGATGTAGTTAAAGGATGACTTCAGGCACAAGCCAGTAGGACACTGGACAGGAAGCCAGGAGACTCTCCATTCCAGTCTTTTCCCTCTACACCTCTTTAGGGTGAGAGGAAGAACTCTGTGCCTGTATCTGTCCAGCCATCGAATGGGGAGAATCGTATCTGCTACCTCAGACCAGTATAAGTTAGAAGTAAATGAGGTTATGGATTGAAAGTATCTTCAGTTCCTTGGCCAAACGATGCTAAGTAAGCTCAAGTTTCTATCATGATTTTGCAGGTATGATACATGTGATTCTAGTATATAAAATAACCTGAAATAATGATGTAATTCCACGTGTTGGGTCAGCTAAGCATTTGTTTGGAATTTGCCAGATTTCCTTTTATTATCTTTCAGGTGTAGCAAATAAAATAACACTAAAAGGTATGAAGAATTCCACGAAGTTTGGAAGGAACTATATAACCTGTGTCAGGAACTGGAAAAGAGCCTCTGTGCTGTAAGTCTGGGTCCTACAGAACGTCAGGTGGGGAACTCGATTACGTATGTGATTTGTGTTGTTTTGTTGTAATGCGGAGCACTCAGCAAAACGCTTGGGCTCTTAGAGCACGAGCACTGGCCTGGGCATTAATTGCTTCCTATGTGAGATGGCACCTACTGAGGCACGATGCTGATTGCATCATGTCAGCTCACACAACAAGCCTGTAACAGGAGAGATTGCTGACTCCATCTTAAATACAGACGGGGACCCTGAGCCTTTTATAACTCTTATATTACGTTGCTAGTGCTGCCGTAGCCAAATGCCACTGACTGAGTGGCTTAAATAGCAGCCATTCGTGTCTCACAGTTCGGGAGGCTGGAAATCCTAGTTCAAGGTGCCAGTGGGTTTGGTTTCTCCAGAAGCTTCTCTCCTTGGCTTGCCGATGGCCACCTTCTATGTCCTCATAAGGCCTTTGCCCAGGGTGCAGGCAGGCACTCCTGGTGCCTCTAAGGACACCGGTCATACTGGATCAGGGCCCCACCCTGTGACCTCATTTAACCTGAGTTATCTCCCTGAAGGCACTGTGTCTAGGTGCAGTCACACTAGGGGCTAAGGCTTTGAACAATGAATCTGGGGGGAGCGGGGCAGAAGTCTGTCCACGTGTGGCCAAACAACGAAGCTAGTCAGTGGAGGGGCAGGGGTGTGCACCTAGCTCCCCACCATCTCCTAGCATCCGTCCACTGCCACTGCTGTCTTGTGGTGCCTCACTGTCCTACCACCACCTCGTTCTGTATCCGTGGCAGATGGCCTTGTGAGAGTGTCCTTTACACAAGGGCAGAAAGGCCTGAGAAGACACATCCAGGAGAGAGAGGGCTGAAATGCAGACAGCCCAGTGTCAAATCCAACAAAACCGACCCTTAGCAAAGCAAGAAGGTAGCTCATACCCAAAATCTGTTCTTCCGCAGCCAAGAGTCCTCTCCCCGCACCCACGATGCTGGCTTTGTTGTCATAGCAAGGAAGGCCCCCCAGCCTCTCAAACAGTGATGAAGGTCTTGGGGACCAGTTCTTGCTCTCCCACTAGAAGCCATTGCCAGGGCAATGGCATGCTTTTTGCAAAATGACAAGATCATACACAATTTAATTTTTTTCACATTTTTTTTAACCAAAAAATTTCAGAGATCCTCTTGCATTGCTACATAGCTCATAAATACAATTAATAAAGATTTTCTGATTCACTAAAACATGCTAAATCCAAAAGAGCACGACATGTTTTTCTCTTTTTCTCAGATAATGCAAGAAGCTTTCAGCTATATTGGATTTTCCTTTTAAAAAGAACAATAATTTAAAGTGGCTGCTGGCAGAGAATTGTTAGGTGCATTTAAATGGGTGTTTGTGTTCTGAAAATCTTAATTGGAACTCTTTTATTGTTGTTGTTTATGTATATGTTTGTTTTGGTTCTGAGGGTGAACTGAGCTCTTTTGTGTGTGCATTAGGAAGCCTTTCATCTGAAATTCCGGTTTCACACAAAATTCAACCAGCATATTGGAGGTACACTGTATATAAAGCATGAAGACACGCTGAAGTATTGTTTTAAAAATATACAAAAAAATCAAAATGGTTTTCCTATGGGAATCACGCTATAACAAATATGAGACACGGCAGGACGGATGGAATTTGGGAAGAGGTGAGATCTGGGCTGCCCGTGGACCTGTCCCCACAACGCTGCTTTCCTGGATTCGCCCCGATGGGCGGCCAGGCCCCACACGCTAAGGACGACACGGCTACCGAGGTCAAAATCCTGCTTCACGTCCACTCGTTTGGCTACAGCCACGTTAGCATCACCGCCACCGTCTCAGCTCCGCCGCCCCAGGGAGACCGAACGTCAGCTCATCCTATTGGCCAGGAAATGACTCAAACAGTAACATTTCCCGCTCTCTTCTCCCGGTAACGTACTGCTGTGCACGCATCACTAACCTCTCTGTTCTCCAACAGCAGTGCTCACTTGGTGCTAAAACCCAGGAATACAGTACCTTACAGGGGAGAATTCAGGCATCCTTATAAAACTTTTTTTTTTTTTGCCAACCAAAGGAATTTTAAATTACATAGACACTTTGAATGTGTATATTTTAAGTCTCTTAGTGTCACTGCCCTTCATCTGAGATATGCATTCAAAGCCTTTCCGGCCCTTCTCTCTGAACTTTCTGAGTGGGTGAAGAAATGCTTACGTAAGGAGTAAGAGATAGCCCGGATATTTCCACCAGGGGCCTCTGCTCAGCAGGAGTACATCCACGGTCCCTGTCCTGAAGGTCCCTGGCCACGTACAGCCGTCCACGGTCTCCAAAGCTCCCACCACCAGCATGTAAATGTAACTTCCTTACGCCTTTTCTGTGTCCAACCACAAAAGAGACGTTGTGTAAAATAAAGTCCTTTTCTACCAAGTCACATTTCTGGATACAGTTGTTTTTATTTATCACTTGATCAAAAGCCCTTTAAAATGGTGATCAAAATAACCCTAATACTTAATTTAACCAGCGGCACTGCGTTATCACGGTCTTAGCCGGACACTCTTGTTTCAAATTCTCATCAAGTCCACGCCTCCTGCTCTACTTTTTCAGAGCTTAACTAAGTGCAGGCAAGTGTCAAGGGCCCCTGCAAAACCTCTCAGTACCTGGTGGAATGGATAATAGGAATTAAAAATGAAAGGCCCGAGCAGGTCAGCCTGGCCGCTAGCTGACAAAACAGGATTACTCCCTACAGGGCATTTTCAAGTTAGAGCGCGCACATTTTTCTTGTTAACAAAGCCTCGTATTGATAACGTACAACAAACAGCTGCCTGCTTAAACAGCTTAATTGACAAATTAATAAGTGAGCACATAACTCTGAGAAGTTGCCTGTGGGGAATATGGAGGGAGAAAAAGTGCCACCCTCTTCCCGAGGCTGGTCCGGACATCCACGACCCATCCACCGAGTGACGGAGCTGCTGGCCCACTGGTGCCGAAAGCCGGAGACCCTGCTGTGCGAGCGCCCCATGAAACAACAGGACGACATTTCTGTCCTTGAAAAAACCGTAACTGACCCTGAGGTGGCCCCAGCTTACCAAATTCAAAAAAGACTTAAAGTGAGCTAGCATATGTTTTTCCACCTCAGGGCTCCTGAGCCCACTTGAAGACGCCTTACTCCTGCAGTCTGCCCCATACTAGACGGCTAGAGAGCGTCACGCTAAAGTGAAGGAATCACCTGTCATCTTTATTTCAGGATATTTCTTTGTAAATACGGATTTTTCTTAGAAAGAAAGAAGGGAGGAAAGGAGGAAGGGAAGGAAGGAGGGAGGTGGGAAGGAAGGGAAGCCCTCCTGAGAAATGTGAAGAATTGGAGAGGAAGCTCAAATTCATTTTCCATTTCCTGTTGTTTCCTAAAGTCTCTTGATTAGACCTTCCCTGCTTGGAGGCAAAGGTAGGTTGACTAATCCTTCTTTTCAACGGCGTGTGCCTCAGAAGTCGTCTTTTCCTTGAAGTTGCTCCTGACTATCGTAAGCCCCAGTTCTGGTCAATGCATTTATAACTCTCCAGAATAAATTTCCCTACATAGCACACATGGTAAATTATAGTTTATATATGTGCTGTCGAAGCGAGCACGCATGGTAAATTACAGATATGCACTAGTCTTAGACATAGCAATCCGACACAGGTATACATTCGTGTGTACGTGCGTACACCCATGGACAAGTGAGCTGCCAAAGTCAAGAAGAATCTTCCTTATGCAGCTAGTTATCTGGTTTCTTTGCCCAAAACAAAAACCAAAAACCAAACAAAAAAACCAAAAAAAAAATTGGTATTTCCAAACACCTCTAAAGTACCAGGATTTGAAATCTCATATTAAAAAACTAGTTTAGTGTGTCATGGAGACTGGTACACACCAACACTTCACTTCATTACTTTTGATGGGTGTAATAGTCACCTTTTTCTTAATCAGTGTTGTGATCACCAGGGCCATTTGAAAAGCACTGACAATCAGAGCCTGAGAACAACTCATTATTATTATTATTATTATTATTATTATTATTATTATTATTATTATTTACCTAAAATAGACACCGCTTAGCAAAATCGTGAGATTAATTTCCAGATTGAAATCTGCTCGTCAAGGAGGTAGGTTTAGAAGGGGTGGTTGGTGTATTGACGAAAACAAGCAAACAAAAAAGCAGAGAGTGCATGATCATTACTGAACGGAGGACTAAAAGCCCCGTTATGTATATAAACTACATGAAGAAAACACATTGGTCAGCAGCTAATGCCGAGCCTGAAGTGGAGTGGGGCTTTCCAACCGCAACGTGAGGCTTAACCCTGAAGAGCCATCAGCACTGAGTCCTCTGAATGTGCAGCTCCTCCTTGTCTCAGTTACTGAAATTATTTTTCTGGGACCGATGGGCAGCCAGACCCTTTACCTGTTCTGCCTAATAACTGCTTTCATTTAGAGTCTCTGGGACTACGGATAGAAAAATATTTCTTTAGGTAAAGAAGAGAGCCTTCAACCAGAATGACATAAGAAAAAATGACGGCAGAGTGAGCAATAAATATTTTGAAAAAAGAGAAGGCACAGAGAGAAAAATAGGCATGAGACAATATGTAGAGGGAATGGTCATGCAAGGCAACAACCTCTAGCTTGTAAAAACTTAAAAAGCAATAACCACAATCTCTGAACCCCAAATCACATATACAACAAAAGCTACCCTGGGCTGTCCTAAACCAACTCCAGGGAATCCCTTTACACAATCTTTCCCCTCTCCCACCCCTTAACTAACTCAACCCTCTTCCATCCTTTAACTAACTAACCCAACCCTCTCCCACCCCTCAACTAACTCAACCAACCCCACACATACACATGCATTCCAGAAGTGGCATGGTCTCATTCTTTCACATCTTTACTCCAGCTGTGCCCTCAGCCTGGAATTCTCTCTTCTTCCTCTACCTTCAGTTGATCTGTTCATTCCTTAGTAACCCCTCATGAGCACCTGTGGGGAGTTAGACGCCCCCTGCCCAGTGCACCTCGGTTTGTACATCTATCACAGTACTTCACGTGGTATTATAATTGTTAAATGCATCCCTGGGTCTCCAATGAAACTGGGAGCTCCCTGAAATGGTGCTATGTGTGTACTTTTGAAGACTACTGCGAAGATTAAATAATTTAATTACCTCGCACATGCTAGGTGCTCAACAAATGTTAGAGCTAGTTCCTTTTGAATACCAGTACGAGTGAAATATTCCATTTAGTGTGTGTCCAATGCATGTGTGGGGGTTAAACTGAATGCCTAATAATCTGATCATTATGGCATTTAAAGATAAATTTACCTGCTCCTATTAACTTAGATTGTAATACAGAAGAATACGCCAAGGAAGATAGCCCAGCTAACATAACACGTCAGAAGCTGGGGTCACGCTGCCTGAATCGGGGGCCGACCAGGTCTCGTCTGTTAGCCTGACTCACCAGTGAACACACAGTCCTGCCTGGAACACTCTTCTTAAGTTTCAGGGTATCTTTTTCCTCAACTACAACATGGAAATGGAAATATGTGTGATTTTCTTCATCTTATTTACCAAGACAGTACGATTAAATGAGAACTCTAAAGCTAGTTTCAACTTCTTGAGACAAGGCACCACACATACACACGCACACACACGCGCACACGCGCGCACACGCATGCACACATGCACACACATGCGCGTGCGCACTCACATGCACACACACATGCGCAGACACATGCACACACACATACATGCACGCGCGCGCGCACACGTGCACGCACGCACGCACACACGCACACACACATGCGTACACACGCGCACACGCATGCACACATGCACACACACATGCGCACACACATGCACACACACATGCGCACACACGTGCACACGCACGCACACATACATGCACTCACGTGCGTGCACACATGCACGCACACATGCACACACACGTGCACACATGCACGTGCACACACACAAGCACACATGCACGCACGCACACACACACACGTGCACACGCATGCACACATGCACACACATGAGCACACACATGTACGCACACATGCGCGCACACACGTGCACACGCACGCACACATATATGCACTCACGTGCGTGCACACACGCACGCACACATGCACACACACACGTGCACACACGCACGCACACATGCACACACACGTGCACACACACGCACACGCATGCACACATGCACACACACATGCGCGCACACACACGTGCACACGCATGCACACATGCACACACCCATGCGCACACACATGTACGCACACATGCGCACACACACGTGCGCGCGCACGCACACATATATGCACTCACGTGCGTGCACACACGCACGCACACATGCACACACACACGTGCACACACACACGCATGCGTGTGCCTATACTCATTGTTAAAGGCTTAGCAGTTGAAGGTTTCAGTTCAAGGCATTTATGAATTTTTTAAGGAGAGACAGAAGACACTGCGAAGAGGAGAGAAAGAAGAGGGAACAGCAAAGTTGTTAACTGTGCTTGCCACAGAGGAACCTCTCCATATTTGGATGCGTCCTCCCACTTTAAACAGCTGTAGTCCAATACGCATAACTGAGCATAACTCTCTACCCCATGTGACGCTTAAAGCGGTCCGTTAGAATGCTACGGTGACTTCCTACCGCGGGTTACTAAGTGAGATTCCGGGAGGCTCTCTGGAAAAAGAAGGCCTCGGGCCTCTTGCAGGTTGCAGCACTGGTTCCCTCGCCCTCCCAGCACAGCTTCTAGACCATGCGGGGCCTCCTTGCCCGCTCTGAAGGCACCCCATTATCACATTAGTTCAAGGGGGAGGCAGTGCATGCATGCAGACAGCAGTGCATGCAAACAGCAGTGCAACACCCAGACAGCAGTTTCTTTTTCAGTAATCTACTTGAATCTTATTAAGAAAATGTACCAACTCCAGCTTCTTGAGAATCACCCAGAACTCTGAACGGAAATCTTTCCTTCAACTGGGCCAGCTTTTCTCCAGCCGATCCCATAAACACTGCTGGCAATTTTTTCCCTCACTGCCGCTAACATATTTTCACTTAGCACCGGTTTGATGTATAAGATCTGACAGCCCGGCAGTTATAGGCCACCTGCATCACTGTCGCCATGACAACAGTGAAAGACAATCCATGATCCCATGCCCTGGTCACACGTTTCAATACAGCTTATCTGTCCAAAGCCACTGAGTCTAATGGAAGAGAGTAATTACCATCTTCCACTCATTGTCAAAATTCCCACCATATAATGCTCTTCAAAATGATTTTATTCCTCTCACACGGCTGCTTTGCAAAAACTAAAAGAAACCTCAAGTGGAGAGAGGGTTGGTTGGCAGGGCGAGGAGGCTGGGAGAGGTATAAACGGAGCTGCTTGGGCGCGAACTGTCCCTTTGCCACCGAAGAAAGCACCAGCCAGTGAGAGGGACATGCAAACCTCTCTTGTTCACCGATTACCATCTGAAGATGATTTTTTAAATTCAAGTAAGGAAATTAGTACAATGTCCCAACTGCAGCCTATTCCAAAGGCATTTCCTTACTACCATCGTGACCCTTGCACAGTATCACGGCCCCCCACCCCCCATCTCAGCACGGGGTAGTCACAGCAACCCTGAACGGTACAACAGCTCATGAGGGTGAAAATCAGGAATAGGCGGAGGCCCGTCATTTCTTTCCAGCCTTCTTCAATCCCTTTCCTTCGCACTCAATAGAAATCATGGACAATTGACTGATTTTCAGATTCAGCCCCCACCTTTTCTTAGGGGTGGTTACAACACTGTTGTGGAAAAGTCTCATTCATGCAGCACGAAAAAGTGCACTCTGACCAGCAAACACTTTGGTGGAAAAGCCTTGTGGAGAAGAACACTTACAGGAAAGAGTAATTGAATTTAAAGGCACCGTCAAAGGTCACGTGGACTTGAAAAGCAAACCACAAAGAGCAGAGACTGGACAAAAGGGCACAGAGAGATAACCCTTCGGGTGCAGGTGGCTCAACTCTCGGTAAGACTGTTCCACCCTTCTTTAACTTCAGTCATTTTCACAGAAATGAAATCGCATGCATCATCTACCAGTAACTACCACCAAGTTATAGGAGTGGTTACTAGCTTTGTGGTTAACATAAAATTCTCCTATTCAGAGGAAGCAAGCAATTTCATATGGCCAAATATATATAGCAATCCACAAAAGGACAAAAGTAATGTAATTTTAGGTACAAAAAAATTCTCAGTATTTGTACACTTGTCAAAAATGAACCTGAAATGTTTTATTTGGGTTAAATCCTAAAAAACCACAGCCTAGAATATTTAACCAGCTGTCAAAACATTATAGTTGCAGACTCACATTACCTGCGTTGTGTATTACACATGGAATTATATACACTACACAGCAAACATAAAGAGGCTGATGAGTCCAAAGCCTCTGTGACACAGCCACGTTATTTGCTGGTTGGTGGACAGACCTTTGTATCTTGCTCTTGACCATCCTTTGGCCACATCACCCTTCCTTAGCAGTCCTCAGAGGAGGCCCGAAAAAGATGGTATGAGAGGAAACGGAGGCTGAACCTCCCGATGTTTGAAAACTTCAATAGTGTGTGTCATTTTTTATGGGACACCACAGATGGACATGCCGGCAAACACATGGATATTAAGTGACCTCAAATGGCCAACCCATGACTGGACAATTCCAATCCAGTCTGACAACTTGCAGCACTTTGATGAACCATTTTCATATCATCATTTGTAGATCTCAGTCATCCTAGCTTGGTCCCCGTGACATTATGGTGGAATTGGAAAACACCATTTGGACAACAAATGCTAGATAATGATGGGTGTTAATAGAACAGAGCTAGAAAACTCAAGTTTCCATTGGCAAAGGCATTTCCTATCTGTTAACCCCTCTCCTCCTGCTTCCCAGAGTGGAAGGAGATCTAGCTTGTGACAGTCTTCTCTAATGTCCTTTGAAACATTGATTTAAAATGATCTTCACCACTACATCACTTCATTTGAAGAGCAAATTCTAAAAACTGGTTCAAAAACCCCCCCTGGAGGAGGCTGGCACACCCCACAGCACTGCACGGAGAGGAAGTCATCATTCCCCACTTCCAACCTCCCCGTCCCTGAAGTCCTAGCCCTCGCCTGGCCCTCCTCAGCTGTCCTTCATCTTCTTAATCTTGACCCCTCTGAAGGTGCTGGCCCATTCCTTCATAGCAGGGGTGAGGAAGAAGAACTGTCTTGGGCCACATATAAAATGCACTAACACTCATGATAGTTGATGAGCTTAAAAAGAAATAAGAAGAAAGAAAAGAAAACCACAAAAAAATCTCATAATGCTTTAAGAAAGTTTATGAATTTGTGTTGGGTTGCATTCAAAGCTGTCCTGGGCCACACGTGGCCCACGAGTTGGACAAGCTTGTTTTATAGAAGGACCCTCAGTTTGGGCTTGTTTGATGTGTCCTCATGGGTACATTCAGGGTATTCTTTTGTACAAGAACACAGAGATCTATAGCTCTGTGTCATCGGTGCCTCTCATCAAGAAGCGCACGATTGTGTCTCTATATTGGCAACATGAACTTGGATCATTTGGTTCAAGTGATATCTCCTAGATGTCACTACTATAAAGTTACTATATTTACCTTTGCAGTTTGTGGGGAGGTAATTTGCCTCATTTCCCATGGGACACCACAGCCACAGGCGATGGCAAACACATGAATGTTGAGTAATCTCCAGTCAAAATGGCCAACCCACGACGAGAATATCCCAGTCAATTCGGCCAACGCACAACACTGTGGAGAGACGCTCCGACACCATGGAAATACCTTTTCCCCACTCCGCCTGCCAGCCTTCGCCTACGTTGATTCTATAACTCCATCATTCCTTCTGTATTTATTAGTTGCCCTTCTAAATAAGAGCTTTTGTTCCCTCCTATTTATTTATTTATTCAATTCCATACCAGTATAGACTTATGGATTCTTATTTTGCTAACTTGGTTGTGATCCGTTCCCATATTTACCTTGATGCTCAAATTCTCCCAGTTTGGCCAGGGGGAGCCCACCAAACAGGCTCCACAGTCCTTTTGCTTCTTTGACTGCTCCCCCAACTCTCTGGCTCAGCGAGATACTATATTCCAGGCCTGTGTTGTACGTTCCAGGTCCCAGCCAGGTATGCAGCCTTTTCTCCAAGTCACACTCCCTATTTTAAAGGATTACACATTGACCTGATGGTTTCCAGGACTATCACGCAAACACATGAAAGGAAATAATGTAAAAATAAGTGTCCACTGGTTCGGTATGGAAGGGACATGTCACCGGTCAGTCTGGAGGAAGTAGCCAAGGAGTGCATACACCCACTTTCACGGGCTCAGCGCTGGTGGCATTGGCACTGGCTTTGCACCTGGGCCATGGGCCGTGTCCGGTCCGAGAAGAGGACAGTGACCACACAGAGACCAGCGCTCCAGAGCAGCCGTGCAGGACGGAGGAGACAAAGGACCGTGTGCCAGTCAGTCTGCCCTGGGCACGGACTCCGCAGGACCAGGAGAGCCCACCCCGGGAACCCACAGGGGGAGACGGACGTCCCTTCCCCTCGTGTCACTACCAAACGATTTATCGCATTCCACTTGCTCAGGAAATAGCTTCTGCTTCCATTTTACATATGATTGCTTAGCAATCGTGACGGATCTGGAGGGGAGAAGATACTGTTATGTTCTTTTCAGGAAGAAAAAATAAAGCAGAGAACCTCTACAAGGCGCCCAGGAGCAAGGTCCGTCCAGGGTGGTAGGGCCTGCGCCTGTAATATTTAATCCTTTAAGAATAAAGTGACGAACAGAAAATGAAGCATGACTCTCTGACAATGTCTAGGGCCCCTCCCCGACCTCTGTAAATGGCTGTGAACGTGAGAGGACCTGGAGCCCCGGCTTCATTCGCTGCACAGTAAAGGTCCCCAGCTGCTCGGAAGCAGCTCCCGCTTCTTGCCGTGGCCCTGAGGTCGAGCAGGAGAATAATGCTCCAGTGAGACCCGTCAGACAGCCCTCCACTGAGGTCTGAGAGGGTCAGAGCCTGTTGGTTCGACTCCAGGAAATACTACCGAGGACATCGCTCCTAGGTGGGCTTCAGACCCCACCGGTATTGCTCAACATAAAGCAGGAAGGAAAGCAATGAGAACTCCCACAAAAGCACGAGAGCACCCCGTCTGGCAGAGGAGTGGAGGGTCCTGTTAGCTCTCTGCGGGAAAACCTCACCGGTCCAGTCTGTCTACTTAAGTACAGGGACACTATAGCTAAGAGAACTAAACACTGCCAATCAAATTAGGGTGACAAATGCAAAGTCGTAGGTGTAGCTGGAGAGCAGACCTGGAAATTCGGGCTAATCGATCTGAGGCATGCTGCTCTCCAGGTTGGGGTTGGGGAGACTCACATTTTGGAGGTGACTTTCAGGTTCTTGTATCTCTCTCACCCTCCATGGCCCCCAGCCCACTGTACCGGGCACTTGGCACTCACCGAACCCCTCCCCAGTGGGGGCACGTGTTGGCACAGCTCCGTGCTACCCACCATGCCACTTCCTACGCCTGCAATGGCTTTCCCGTCGCCTCAGCCTAGAAAACCTCCACTCCTCCCTCGAGGTCCAGACCAGGTGGCAGCCCCCCGCGGTACTCCCTGACAGGCTCTTTGCCTGCCCCCCGCCTCCCCAACGAAAGTAGAACGAAACCACCCAGCCTCTGGGTCCGTGTAATAGTTTCGTGCACGTCTACTGGAGTCCTTGTCACACGACCCTGGGGGATGACGTGGAAATCTCAGCAACTACATTAGCGAGAGGCCCGTATCTGCGTTCCTGGAATTGCCCGCAATCTCCACGGTACCTGGCACAGAGGGGCTTTAGCAAAATGTTTGCTGAACGAGAGACTTGTTGCCAAACTGTAAGTGTTCTTTTTTCCTTTCACCTAAGTACAGGCTTATCTTCATTAAAACAAAGCTCCAATATTAGTGGGTTTTTAAATCACGTAGCTGTTTATAGCTGCCTATAATTGCAATGTAATCAAACCGCTGGTATTTTTAGGCACCTTTTCCCCTTGAAAGCCTCCATACCTATCTTTGACAAAATACCAATGTATTTCTACTATGTAAGGTGTGTGTGTGTGTGTGTGTGTGTGTGTGTCTTTTCCCCTTTTCTGAACTTCTTATTTTTGAAAATTTCACACATATAAACTCAGAACAATGTAATGAACCCCCACTGTTCAGCTCCAACCCATGGCTTTCCCTGTTTCAGTGATCCTTCACCCCAAATTCTATGGTCTGAATATTTATGCCCCCACCCCCACCCCCACTCATATTGTGAACTTTTACTATTTTTCATGTATTCCAAACAACTCCATCCTGTACTCAAGGCCCCCGGAGAACTGGTCCTCTTGGACTTTAAGATTCAGGAAGCTCCTTACAACCGGCCCTCCAGCATGGTCACATGGCCTCCTGGGGAGGACACCCACACACAGAACACTGTGCCTGTGCGTTCAGTGGTCAGAAATCAAGAGAGTGTCTATTCTAATTCAGTACAAGGATGGGGAGCCTGGCAACAAAACGCAAAAGAAAACACAAGTCATGTGGAACCAAGTACCTTTTGGATGCCTGGAAGGATTCAACCTTCAGAAAGTCAAAAGTTAGAAACTGTCCCCCTAACCCCAGGCGCCAAGCCCACTGCTACCACGCGCGGTGGCCAGTCCCAGACTAAACCATCGCAGCTGGTGGATACCCCACAGGAAGTGAATCACACTTTACTCAACTGAAACCACAGCAGGTTTTAAGGAAGCTAAACGCAGCCAACCCAACTGGATCAGTAACACTTAGCTTGTAAAGAAGTGTCGCGGGGTTGCTGCTGATGACAAAGGCCTGGCACGTTGGATCTGCGTCTCCCCTCACAGGTGACACTTCTGAAAAGCCCAGGGCACTTAGCCACGAACACTGCACAGCTACGTGAAACACCTGCTGCAACCTGAGCGCTCAGAGCGCCCTCACGAACAGTAACCCTGGACCTCGACTCACGTTGGAAGACGCCCACAAACAGCAGACTTGGGCTGTCTTCGCTATTCCGCAGCAGAATAAAAAGGTTCTGCCTCCTGACCTCAAAATGCAGGTTTCTCTTTGTCCTCTTTTCTCCTTCGTGCGATCTAATTATGGCGAAGGACATCATTTTCTATCTTATGTACTATTCTAATCCACAAGGAAATGTTTGGGGTTCCTGGTTATACTGATCCAAATATTTCCTTTATGTTTCCTTAAACACTCATTATTCTCTCTCGAGTAAGACTTTTTAAAAATTTCTAATAGAGAATTCCTAAATTTACACTTTACTTAGAGCTGTTGACCACATAAAAATCTAACGTTTAATTTGAATGTGATTTTTTTGTGTGTTTGAGCATACTCTAAATACAAAACTTAAAAAGTATAGATTACAGAATGTTTATTTCCTTGATAAAATATTTAAGTGATTCAACAGTGACAAGGCCAGGTATTCCAAATCAGAAATCCTTTGTAAAATATAAACCTTCTTAAATTCACAAAACACATCAAAATTATCAATAGAGAATAGAGAAATTGGTCTAAACCGATGCCACCTTCTCTGGTTTCATTAAAAACACAAATTAAAAAGTTTGTAAATTACAAATATAGCTGAAAGAAAGCTGTAAAAGCCTGAGATTATCAAATGAATAGAACAGATTCTCTAAGTGTATCAGACAGTATCAGAGGTCAGCAGTTCAGATGAAAAAGATTTATCGAGTCGTTCTCAGGGCCCTTTGTGCGTACATATTTTTTAGGGCTTCTCACAGATACCTAGTAACACATGCAAATAGACAAAAGAAATAACATTTTTTAAAATGTTCTATAATGAGAATCCAGACACCCACAGTAGGCATTTCTCCGGGGTCTACAGCTAGGTACTTGTCACAAAAGATTGGGTCTCTGGTATCAGAAACAACCTGTGAGTCAAAATATTTAAGGGGTTTTCCTGTGGGGAAAAAAATTGAAGAACAGTGTTCAGTCTTTTAAAAAACAGTAGTTATGAGCAGACTCTGGATTCTGACGGCCTGAGTGCAAGCCACAGCTTCAGTACTTACTGGCTGTGCGACCTGGGTCAAGTCTCTTAACGTCTCTGTGCCTCTGTTTCTTCATCTGTAAATACTCCTGCTTCATCGGTTGCTTTGGCGATTAGAGAGTAAAGTGCTTAGTACGATGTCTGTTTATGTCATAAATACAACATAAATATTAGCAAATAAGAACTATAAGAATATAATACATATGAGGATCTGGTCGTAGAACCATAACCTTGACTATCTTTGTGGTCCATCTATAGTCTAGTGTGGGGAAAAAAACTGAGCTCCTAACAAGACAGAAGTATATCCCATTGAGAATCTTTTGTACAGTCTTGATTCGTTCATCTGATCAATGTTTACATTACAGCCCATTGGGAATGAGCAAGCTGTAGCAGCCGAAGAGAGCAGAGCACTCCCCAGTTGCAAACATCACATCCACAAGAGCCTCTTGTGATCGAGTGATCCAAGTTGACTGGAATCGCTCCCTCCTGCCAAGGTCTCTCATGGCACACAGAGGAAGGGCACAGGGTCCCACACTCTAAACACAGTCATCCAAACCAACCGATTGCCTTTCGACAGGGGATTTGGAAACCGCAGGCTTGTGAGCTGGGGGAATGGTAGGTAGCAGCGGGTCAGTTAAAGGTAACTTCAATACACATCCTGAAAGCCAAAGTCCAAGGTCCATGACCACGTTTCCCATGGAATTCAAGGCCAACGTCAGCTAGAGGGTAAGAGTGTTTTCACAACTCTCCCTGATGAGGTCAACCTCAAGATCCTGTCCTCCGTGCCAATCTCATTTGAAAGAAAAACCTACTGAGTTTTCCACTGCATAACCCTTCCTAAAGGCCATTTTGTCAGATGTCACTATACGCAACAGTTGTCAATAGATATGCTGGAAATGGAATTGTAAGCACCTGTCACCTCACTCCAGAAGACATGAAAGGAACCTAGACTCAGCCACTGAAGTTTCATACTACATTAGAGATCAATTTAATGAGAACAATTTGATACCTTCCTGGGTGTAGTTTCCTTTTCTCCCTTCACACGGCATAACCCATTTATGGGTACGAACTGGTAGCTCATTGAGTATGTCTAAACACGGTCATTACAGACTTCTTCCATGGCAGCCTCTGCAGAGACAGTCTGGATACACGACACGTGTGCATTTGAAGACAGACACCCTTCTGTGGTCAAACATCTCGACATCTCTCCATTTTGTCAACTACCATGAACTGTTCCAAAGAAGCAAATTAATAATCCTCGTGGGTCTGAGAAGAGACTCCGATCACAATCCAGTTTGTCTCCTGAGGTGAAAAGCTAACCAAAGTGTGACACCTACCATGTGACTCTACGTGCCTCTCCTAACGAGTAATGAGCAGCAGTAAATTACAGGCTACGAATGATACCTTACACAAGCAGCAGCACATTCAAGCCAGGAGATGTCTTATAAAAGTAGTGATTAACCAAAGCCAAATTCATGAAACCCTTGGTGAAACTGATATCATCCTAGTTTCTCCATTTCCGTATGGATACCATGAAACTGCACAAATGTGTCTGATGCACATTAAATAAGAGTATCAATCCTTAAGCATCATGGGTCCCTATTAATCTTTTGCATTTCATTGCATATAATCCTTTTCCCACAGTTCTAATTTTAAATATAGCAAGCCCATTAGAATTAATCTTTTCCCATATAAAGACTGGTCACAGCTAAGATCTAATAGTTTCTCCCTAATCTGTTTTTTCCTCATGAAGAAACATATGTTATTAACTATTCTTTTTTACTCTCACTTTTCATTGAAATTACCAGCAGACAGAGGGGCAGTGTCCTTCAGTACTATGCCCAGAGCTAAAGCATCACAGTGACATTCAGCTTGCACCTCAACAGCACCCTTAGGGATGGGGTACATGGTGATCTTAAACTATCAAAGCAAATGTTTGGGGCTAAAAACTCAGAATCCAGACAGAGAGACTCAACGTTAAGCTTTTAATATAACCTGCATTTTTCTAAGTTTACAGAAGAGCTATTTCATTGAAAATTCTGCCACCGGATACGCTGTAGAGAAACATCAAAAGGCAAAGTCATTTTCATTTGGGCACATAAACGATGACAAACAGACTCAATCTGTGGGCTTCTTAGAGCTTTTGTTTGTTTTATTTTGCACAGCGGTCTCTGAAGCAGAGAGATTGTCTGTCTCTAGTTGTGCCAAAGAGGTTGGAGTATTAATATTTCATTGGAACTTACCATGGTCCAGGTAGAATTTAAAATGTTAGACTCTTTACTTTCACATAAATAATCCAAACTTCGAAGGCTTAGAAAACTCGCTCAGCCACTTTACGACATAACCTGTCTTTCCCTGGATTCTAATAGTAAATAATTTCCAATGTTCTGGAACCAATCAGAAATATTCCCTGGCTGACAATCATACCTAAGCCACCACTTTGAATGGGTAAAAAAAGGTGTCAGGCTACCTAGATGCTGGAGGTGAAGGGAAAGCCTCTATTATTACACATTAGCCATTGGCTCACTTGTGTCGCTAGAGGCTCAATACCACAAAGCAAAAAGAAAGAGTTTTACAAATAGACTTTATTTAATTGAATTTGTTCCTTCAAAGAACCTTCTAGGTCAAGTTTTACAAACCACAACACAATCTGAAAAATATACTAGAGGTATGTATACCTAAAGGATAGTGAGGCAAAGTCTTTATCTAAAGAGAAACACTTCAATGACTGGAACCTTGAATCCATCTTGTATATCTGAATGTATCATCGTTTCTCAAAATAAAGCACACCAATATTTAACTCAATTTTAAGTAAATATCTGTAAGTTCTTCAAGTACGTGGAGTTTTGAACCTCCAAGAGAGAGCAACGTGAGGTCTTTTTTATTCAGGCCTCACTCTCTTTGTGTCACTTTTCACCACAAACCTCAAAATGACTCAAGTTTGAAATGTAAACCCCTAAGTTTTATTCGTTTTTAGAAAAAACCCAGTCAGATTTCCCTCCAAAATTTCCAAACATTTATCAATAACCACTCGCTGGCCTTCTCTCTTCTCAAACTTCCAGCTTGAACAAAGTGCTTTTCCTTCCAATAGGTCTAATCTTACCCTTTTCTCGAAGGTTTTTAACAATCATACATCCTGCTTTTTCTCTTCAAAGTTCCTTTGAGGCGCCCTATATACATCTAGTCTTCGCCCACCGCTGTGTACACTCTCAAGTAGATGTCAGCATCTCGAAACCTGTGGATGGAGAGCTAAAGCATCATGGCTTCTCTGAAACAATGCCATGACACTACTTCCTGGTTAGCCTCTAACTCTACCCCAAAACCAAGCCTATGTTGGCTTATTTTTGCAGCTCCTAGCAGGTGCCTCCTTTGGTGCTCTGTCTCTAACACAGGGATGCAGCCTAAACTGCACTGACTAGGTCTTGGGGGAGGTGTCCAGGAGGGAAAAACACTCAGACATTTCCAAGTCTCCCTTAATTTGGAAAGAAACAACCATCAGGAGCCTGGGGACAGTTGTGCAAGTTATGCCTGAGAAGCACAATAAAATCCAGATGAATTTTTTAAAATTCTTTCATCTGGATTTTATTGTGCTTCTCAGAGATAACTTGTGCAAGCATCCCCATCTTTAAAAAGGAGAGCGGCCAGGGGAGGTAGATTTAGTGTCTGGACTTTCAAGACTACCAGGCCTATTTCTAACTCTGATTAGTCATGAGTTGACTCTTCATCATAGTCCTTTTGCTAGTGACCTCCTAGAAAACATGGATTCTACCCTGTCCTTACTACAGGCAAGCCCACAGCGGCAGAGCGTGAGGATCATGAACAGAGTAACTTGTCAGGCATCTGAGAAGCCCAGGAAAGCAAGTCCAACCAGGCTGACACCCAGTCTACAAAGGCCCTCCATCCAATCTGATCCAATCCAATCCAATCCAATCGGATGCGATGCAATCCAATCCAATCTTACTCAGATTCTATAAGGTAGACAGGCAAATTCTTCCAAAAGAAATGATTCCTAGAAATTAATTGTTCTCTAATGTTCTTTAATTAAAGCAACTGGGCAATGGCCTTGGTTTTTTAATTACGCCTAACTTTAGCTTATTTTTCAATATCCTGAAGTTCTGACATTCACCTCATACAGATTTGTTAAAAGACACTCCAACTCATCATATCAGAGCAGAAATTAGTATTAATATATAAACTGATAAAAAACATTTTTAACAAAATAAAAGCTATTAAAACATGTTTATTCAAAAGCATTAAAGAACTCACCATGAAAAAATTTATGGGTAATGTCATGGCTTTATTCCTCTTACTTGTCCTTTGCAAGAATCCAAATTATATTACACACATGTACTTACTTATACACAAGGCAAATCAACTGACCATCTCACTCCTAGGTAGAGGACTATGCACCAGTTTTAAAGAAGCAACAGCATAATTCAATTTAATGGACCCCCTTTTAAAATACTACTACTACTACTACTACTACTACTACTACTACTAGACTGTAATGGACATTGTAACAATAACAACAACTATAAAAACCACAGATATTCAAGCTATCCCTACCTCCAAGAGGCTTACCAGTACTTGAGAGGGGCCCCTCTCTTGAATGTGAGGTCTCCTCCTAGGTCTCTCCCTTCCTCCTATGTACCCCTTGCTACATGTGGCATTACTGGCTACACCCGCCTTTGTTTTCACTATATCACTCTCCTGGTTCTCTTCACCATGGGCCTATTCCTTCTTCAGCTCCTTCTGAGGATCTCTTCTCCAAAAAAACAAAAACAAAAACAAAACAAAACAAAACACTGAGTGTTGTTTCCCAGGTTCCTGCCTAGCCTTCTCTTTCCGTGCTACACACTGCCTTCCCATTTCACCCACTCTGAAGTTTCAGCCATATTCATGGTCTACATCTGCAACTCAGACGTCTAGGCTAAGTTCCAGGCCTGTATATCCAAGGATTACCAGACATTTTCTCAGGGATGAGCCCATTAAACTTTGCCTGTCCGAAGAGGAACTGAACATCTTCCCTCCGAAACCTAAGGCATCTCCTGTATTGGGTAATGGTGCCATCATCCAAGCTGGAAACCAGGAAGTCATCACCAATTTCTTCCAGTCATCCTGTCAACTCAATAATTACTTCCTTACTAATTTTTGAAAGTGGTGTCACATCTCCTCCTCTATCTACCACTCACCCATTCAAGCTCTTCAACATCTCCTGCTGTAGCATCCAGTGATCTCCCAACTGACCTTTTTGCTTATAGTCCTTGTCTCAAATCCATCCTTCATATGATCACAAGGACGTGACCCGAAGTCTATTGACCTTGTCACTCCGTCTGATGACCTTTCTTCACACACTTGTATATCAGAGGGTTTAGGTTCTTAAACATGACACATGAGGCCCTCGGCCTCCTAATACCTGCCTAGCTCTTCTCCCATCACTTTCTGCCCTGAATCTTCAGTTTCAAACCACTAAAACACCCTTGACTCCCTGCTCATGTCCCAGGAGTCACACCTTTTCCCTGCTCGTGTCCCAGGTGTCACACCTCCATCCTTCATCCACCCAAACCGTCTTCAAGTTCCTCAGGGCAGCGGCAGGAGGCCAGTTATGGTTGTCAGGTCAATGCTTCGCCCAGCTTCTGGCTCACTAAGGGTACCACATGCGTGGTCAATGATAAATAATGGAAGTTGGCATATGGCAAGTCCACAATGAATGACACCGATGAAAACGTTGAAGGGTGTTGGACTCATGTTGAAAGTCACTGCAGTGGGCTCTACTCATGCGAAATACTTTCCACACAAGAAGCACAAGGAGCCAGCAATGAAAGCTTGACTTCCCTCCCCATCATAACACCTACCACACACAGTCATGCTCGGTTTTTTTTTTTGGAGAAAACATGTTGGCTACCCGCTGAGCCTGACATCATGAGGCACTGCATTGGGCATCTGGGTGATGTGCTAATAATAACAGCTGATATTTATAAAATGCTTATTGTGTCTCTAGCACTCGACTGAAAATTCACCAGGAATTCTATCTCTCTGTCCTCATATAAGCACCATGAAGACAGAACTACTGCCTACCCCTGCTTTACTGGTGGGGAAACAGATGCCCCACATATTAGCAAGCCAAGTCTCCATATATATTTCGCTTCATTCCCAAAATTGTATGCACATGTCAAGAGGAATCAACTGGTGGTCAGAGCCTGATGCTCCACACAGGCAGGAATTTTTGTCTCTCTGGTTTCCTGCTGTCTTCTGGTCCTGGAACAGTGCTTTGCACATAGCAGGTGCTCGATACGTATTGGTAGACTTCACTAATTTTATAGCCAAGCATGCTTGTCCTCTTACCTCTCCAAGTTCCATACTTTCCCCTCAATCCTTCCCTTTTCATAAACCACCAGACTTCTCCCACCTATGAATGTATCTGGAACTGACCACTAGTTTTGGCTTCTGCATCTCCTGAAGTGATGAGTTTCTGTTTTAACAGAAAACACCTTGGCTCTCATGTGTTCTAAAGCACCCTTCATAATCACAGGTTGGGGCAAACCAGAGAGGACTACGGGCAGATGAGGCGGCCAAAGAGAGGGCACAGGAGATGGGTCCTCGCCGGGAGAAGAGGAGCCCTCTGTCTGAGGTCTGGCTGTGCCGGTGACGCTGTCTATGTGGCACTGGGGAAAGCAGTGATTCTATAACTTCGCGCAGTGACTTGATCTGGAGGAACAGCAGCTCAAAGCTTTGATGACAATAAGTTCTTTTGATTTTTCTTTCATGATCAGCTCTTGACACACGCATACAATTTGGGGAACGAAGTGAAACAATCACGGAGACTCAGTTTGTGTTCTGGCAAAAAGTTTTCTCAATATTAAATCTTTGTGCCTTTAATAAAGTTACTGAATATGTGGGCTTCAGTTTTCCCCACATATGCATTAAATTTATAAACTCTAATTAGTCATTTCAGTGAAGGTCGAGCCCTTTTTTTTTTGGGGGGGGGGTTCTGTTGTGGCGGGGGCCTCTAGGCAGCCAGAAAGAAGGATGCAAATATTTCTAGGATTTAAAGTAGTCCCAGCACGGCTACACAAAGCTACTGAAAATTTGCCTTTCATACGTCTGTTTCATTCCTACCATAAAGTGTCCTTACAAAGGTGAGTTTTGTGGTCCTAAGAGATTAAGTGACTTGCTCAAGGTCACACAGTTGGTTGTGGCAAAGCCTGAACTAGACCAGATTTCCTGACTCCCAATGTAAAGTTCTTTTAGCAAGACCAAACTGCTTTCCAATCCTGGGGATGAGAGCCAGAGACCACGACAGTGGGAGCATTTGTTATATTTGATCATCAGAAATTCTGTCTGAGAAACAGAGATCAATTATAGAACCATCCAGAGGAAGTCACTGGGCTGCATGTTGATTTAACCTGGGAAACCTACAGAAAGGGGCAGGAGAAAAAGAGGGGAAACCCCCAAAGCTGCAGACCTCTGCCAAGACCAAAGGCTGGAGTCCCCATTGCCCAGAGATCTCAGGGCACGGACGTCTGCGGGGAAGGCTGAGCTGCGCTCTGTAAGGGCCTGGAGAGAGGTGAGTCCCTCAAAGGGTGGCCTTACTCCTCACGCTGCTTCTGCTTAAGTCAGAAAGGCTCAGTGCAGAGGAGAAGGCTCCTTGAAAGTCAGGCAGAACCACACAGATGGCTCTGGAGATAACGAGTCCAGAAGCAAAGTCAGAATGGGATTTCTAAGCAAAGTGCAGAAACTTTCCCTCTCACTGGTTCAAAAATCAATTCTAGGTCACGAAGAGCCTCATCCCGATGTCTCCTAGCAGTCCTTGCCCTTACTGATTTCATTTTTCCTCCTTCTTCTTCCATCTAGCTCTCCCATCCATGGCCCATCTTGGCCACCGCCGTGGGTGGTGACAGTGAGGCCAGCACATCTGTGGTCAGCCTGCTGCCCCCAACGCCAGGCCAGATACAGTGAAGGGAAAGGTTCTTTGGCTCATCTGCCTCGGACCTGAGGTCGTCTGGGCCTTCCCCACCCCTCTAAGTTCGGGAACACCCTCTCCAAATTCCGAGGAAGGCATGGGAGAAGTCATCGTGTCTGTACGTGTCTCCTAACAAGGAACACCCTGCTAAAGGCCCAGTGGTCATGAGGTCGTGAGGCAACTGGGCAAGCAGGATTCGCTTACTGTGAGGGGATGCCAAGGTGGGGCCTACACCCATGACCACGGCTGTTCTCAGGCCTGTCCGCCACCCCGCGGCTGGTCTGTGGCCTCTTACGGGCACGCATGCGTCACCGATACGCTGAGGAGGAGAGGAGAGGGCGGGCGCACGGCCCGTGAATGCCTGCCCTGCCCTCCCGGGGGGACAGAGGTAATCAAGCAAGAGGCTCAGTAAAAAGTGGAAAAGGAGACGTTCTTATTAATGTATTGACACTTGCACTAAGCTAGGTGTATAAAGTACTTTCACATCTACCTGGTCCCTCATAGGACTGACACACACACACACACACACACACACAGAGAGAGAGAGAGAGAGAGAGAGAGAGAGAGAAAAGAAGAAGAAAAAACCAAAGACAACTTCCAGATAACTGCTCCTCACAGCGAGGCAGTCAAAAATGGGGAAACACCTTGTATAACTTCCTTTGGCACTAAACTGAAAACCCCGGACTTGGGGGAGACTATTAGAAAGAGGTTAAGTAGGAGACTAGATAATGATACAGCAAGGGACTCGGGGCAGGGTTGTCTGAACACTACCCAGAAGCAATTGCTGTGAAGGGCTGGCGAGCACTTTAAAGCGCTTGGCCGGGAGAGGGCCACGTCTGCGAGCGAAGGCCTCCCCGGGGCCCTGCGAGGGGCAGGCTGCACACGTCTTACTGCACCCAGCGCCCCCGACAACACTCGGCCTCTGTTCTGTAGGTCCAGGATTACTAGTACCCGATGTTCTCCTACTGGTGTCTGTCTAACTTCAGTTTTACAAAGACGTAGCTGTACCTACGCAGCAGTACACTCCTTTCTTTCATCATTCACTGTAGGTTCCTGATGGACATCTTTACACTCCACCTTTCATTTATTCAAAGCAAATTTGTCAATTACTTGATATTATCCTATCAATAGACATTGACTTCAAAAGTCCTATTTGTGTAACTTAAAAACGAGTATGGAACTCTTTCCCACCCCTAAATTGCGATCCATCCCCCTTATAAAATTACCCCAAGCACCTCGCGCTATCAATTACAGGGTCACGACCAACCAGCCACCAACGTGATTGGCTCACGTCCCCTGGTGCTTTGTAATGATAACTAGATAGTATGTAATTACAAGGTCCCCAGAAAATACTCATAATTGAATCACAGGACATTTTGTGAATGTTTGGGACAGCGATTAGAAGACCACAAAGTGACAGTATTTCTAACTCTCACCGGCTAGAATGTAAATGAAGCACCCTAAGATTCAATTATAAGAGTCCTTTCGGTATTAAATAATTATAATACAAATCACATTAGGGGGGAGTTGTTGTTTTTTTAATTGAACGGTCCTCGTAACCCCCGAAGATTGTTATTTCCTAACAGTTTGTAAAACACACAGCTGGATTTTCAGATTCAGATTTCTTCATTCAACTGGAAGAGCTGTACCAGAGGGAGACCATTCAGTGAACCTGTTTCTCCTTCGGCTTTGTCACCTGCACCTGGTGACTTAGCAATGATGCTGAGTCTCATTGTAGCTTCACTTATGCCACATCATGCTACCTAACGAGCATGCCTAATACTGCCATGCAAATATAAAATGGCTATATAGGTAAATCTGCAAATTTACTTGAATGGGAACCATTTCCACCTACTCTTACCTCCCAGAAATGTGTCATTTCTCACCCTTGCCTTTCCCCCTTTTCTCCAGCTTTCCCTCGATACTAACCCTCTTTCTAATCCCCAGTCCTTCCTTCTGCCTCTGTACCTGCTCTCCCTCATGGGAGGCTGTGGGCAGCGCACTAAAACCTCCAGGAAGGGCTGCGGTTGGCTCTCCAGTGCCTGCAGCAAGGATACAAAAGAGTCAAGTGGAGGTCTTTTCCAGTCATTATCTTCTTGCTTCCACTTCTTAAAGGGAGAGATGGTAAAGGTTGCTGCTCTAACTCAAGGAACACAGGAAAATAAAAACAGAAAGACTTGTCCCCTGATTGTGACTTGTGTAAACACACTATGGATAAGGCTGAAAGGATGTTCATTCCATCAAAGGGTTCTTACAACCACCCAGCGAGTAAACAAGACAGGACCCTAATCATCCCTCGGATGCTCCGAATCACATCCAGGACACGGGCCCTGGATGCGACAGCACAGACCGTGTGTTGCCATGTACAGTGCGCTCCTGGGTGTCATGCACACCCATATTTTGGGTCCAAACTTTCAGGGGAAAAAAATCTTTCATTTTAATTTTTTAATTAAAAATTTTATTTGTCCATATTTAGATACTTGTTTTTTTGTATCATAAAGGAATTTTAGCCATTTCTTTTTTTTAACATATTATGGTACAAGAAAGTTTCTGTAACACTTTCAACTCATAAGCATAAATAAAAGAACTAAAAACATTTTTTAGATATGGCATTGGTATCACCCATGTATAATGCGCACCCTTATTTTTCCCTGACGAATTTGGGCAAAAAGGTATGCATTATACGCAGCAAAATACGGTATGTATCCACTTACAACTTCCAGCAGATCTGTAAGATCTAGTTTCCTCCACTTCAAAACATGTTTTCAAGGCCGGTGATCAAAAATGGAAAACTAAGGCCCGAAAAACATATCGGCCCCCCCAGCAGTGCTCCAGTGTTAAAATATAATCTCTGATTAGTAATTAGTAGAACCTCGCAGAAATAAATAAATATACATATGCATGCGTATGTATATTTTTTCCAGTAGGTTTGGCCTTGTAATGACCTTTGTTCATGAGAAAAAGAAATTCACTTATCCAACACCAGAACATTTGGTGCTCTTCCATCAGGATATCAAGCCTCTGCGTTTTCTTTTAGCTCCTGAAACAAAAATATTCTCGTGCACGGAGCACAGTGGCCACCTGCCCTCCTGGAGCACGATTCTCGGAGACTCGCCTTCTGTCTGTGCGCAGGAACCACTCTCTCAGGACCACACAGCCCTTCCGCTTGGGAGTCAAGAGTAAAAGGGTCCAGAATGGAGGACCATGATTACGTGGACATTGAAGTCATCAAGGACTCGGGCTGATGGTGCCACGCTGGCCAACACAGGGCACTCTAAGGACAGGGAGGCCACTCCAGAGGACAGGGGAGTTCATTAATCATTTTATGCACACACACATGCCAGCTTCACACATTTAAAAAATACACCCATGCTGAGCAAAGGGCCTGTTTTAGCACTGTCTTGTAAAAACTACATAGATGTGTCCCCTCTCTCCTTTCTAGCAACAACCCGGGTCCTGACATACTTCCTGGTTTTAACCATTCCAGTCTGAAGAATGAAAAGGTAATATGCAAAGTGCATCTGAAAAGCACTAAAGCAAAACAAAACAATTTTCACTCTCACAAGAAGAACTGAGCACCAGCGAATTAATGCATTTTATAATTAATTGGCGTTCCTGTAAAAAATTTTCCTTTTGTGATGTAGCCACAGACCAGCTAAGGGGAAAAGATCCCCATTTATACTCGCTGAACAAGTGATCTGATTAGTGACCAAAGGAAGGAGGTGTGAATGCTCTCCAAGCACAAGCTTTTCCGCATGGCCTGAGTCAGCCACCGTACAGCAAGGCTGGCCTGGTGCCAAGAGCCCTCCTGCCCAGGAGACTAGAAGTTTCTGAAGAGCCACCACAGACCCAATGCTGGGAGGGTCGACACAAAAGCCAGCCACCGAGTTCAACAACTGGCTTGCACTGACACCATATGCTGCACAATATTGTCCCGCTACACACGGAGAGGCCAGTCTTCAGTGCTCCCGGGTGTCGCACAGCTGTCAGCCCAGGAGCTGTTTTATCATTATTTTCACTGTTTTATTACTTTTCTGGGAATTCAAATCAGTGTAACCACGCTTGATGCACCGGGTGAAAAATGGTGTCTCCCTCTCCCTCCTCCTTCAACCTAATGAATTGCCTTTTTTCCTATGAACGAGTAATGAGCACCAAACCACGTAACAGTTATTCACGGAACAAAAGACGTAGGCACGGGAGGCGTGCGGGAAGCAGCCACGGCTCCAGGGCGTGGAGAGAAGGACAGCTGGACGTTCTCCAGGAGCGCCTCCCTCCGAACCCCAGTGACACGGGGATCAATTTTTAGGGACATCCAGAGCTTTCAGCTGTCCGCATTCCTCCCGTGGAGCAGCCCTTCCTGCACGCCGCTCCTCGGAGACCTGCTGCTCAGAGCCACCAGTTCCCGAGCGAACCTCGTCCAGAGATTTAACCGCGAACCGTCGCAACCTTTTCTCTCCCAGTGGAATTCCTCTAAAAAGCCTCTTCTTTTCTCTCTATGAGCATTAAGCCAGAATACCTAGGGATCTCCTAGATGGACCCCTTTCCCCACCCCCACCGCCCCGTCTCACCACGGCCTCCGCTGTGGATCAAGCCCGAAGGGCCCTAGCGATACCGCCGGTCCCGGGGCCCAGCTTGGCCTCTGACGTCATGAATGTTGCCCCTCCCTCTTTGCCGTAATCAAGCTCGCACCCGTGGTTGCACAGGTTTTTGTAATTTTTTTAATCCAGAGACTGGAAAATAACGTATAATGATAGTAGGAATAACTTAACCCAAGCCATGGTTCATCTTCTTTATAGACATTGTGGGGACAGTTTCATTGTCCCCTTTGCGAAGGATCCCCAAGGTGGGTGGGGCAGGATGGACGCCCCCTGAACTTAATGCCGAAGGAGCCACGTGTCTCCAAGGCCACGTCCCCGAGTGCGTGAGCCACCAGCGTGAAAGGAAACCTATTCTTTAACGTGAGATTAACCAAAGGTTCCTCCAAAATTACACACACGCATGCTAAGAGAGGGGTGAACGTTACGTTTTCATCTTTTACTCGGTACCTTGAATTTCTCCATGTAAAAACCCTATTTTGAGAATTAAAAATATAGAGAATTTTTAACCTATAAAAAAAACTTGAATTTTTTTAAAAATCACAAAATAATCTACTTCTTCCTAAAACCCATGTCCCCCAGAAGGCTGTAAATTTTAACTCTGAAGAAATTCTCATCAGTATAATTTCCCTCAAACCTAGTAATGGAGTCCTTCTCTTAAGCCTCCCCCACGTTCCCTCCTCTCTGTCTCATTCTCTGTAGGTCTGTCAAAGCTAATTATCTCTCATCATAAATGTATTGCTCTTCGGTGCGTCATAAACACATACATTACGAAAAGTTGAGGCAAACAAGTGAAATGTGCATTATACCATGAAGACAAAGACAGACACAAATAATTATTCAGAGTACCCACTCTTTTTTAATCGAGTAATGGAAATGGCGTTGGAAAGAGAGGATGAGAATACCAAACCAAGACAACCCCCCATCTCCTCCATATATAGTTGTCCCCATCCCCATGAGCCAATACCAGAAGCTCCTACATCATGACTTTGGGGTAGAAAGGGGAGCAAAATGCTTAGGTGTGCAAACCTGTGACATTCCAGACCACAGGTAAACACGGAGCCTACCCAACCAGGAGTGCAGACAACCTGCGTCTCAGCAGAGGGGACAAAGACACGTCACCTGTTTCTGAATGTTCCAATTCCAATCTCGGACCACGAACTTAAAGGTAATAAAAAGCCCTGAATGACTCATATCAGTCCTTTCAATCTAAGAACAAGATCAAACACTGAAAGAAAGCCAACAGCATGTTTGAAATTCAGTAGCCTGGGTGCCTGATCTCCCTGGATCCCAGGAGGAGAAGTTCATCGGAATAGCAGCTCTTCGTACTTCATCACCCTCAGTTACCATTACGTGTTCCTGGTTCACTGTGGACTCTGGACTCTTCTACTCTAACAAATACAACCTGCCAAATATATATATATATATATATATATATCTTTTGAGTCTGGTTATTTACCATTACAATAAACAACTTTTTCAAATATTCCTTCAATAGGTTCTGGGAATTAAGTAGCACGAAATCGAAATCTAACATTACTGTTTCCATGCTTCATTGAAGAAAATGAACATGTTTGTAAAAACCCAATAGCAGCTGCAAACGACTTAGGAATTCCTAAACTGCCAAAAGTGTTTTCACATACCCAGCCATCACAGCTTCCTCACTGAGAAAGTTGCTTCTTGATAATAAACCACCTCTGTTTACTAAACATCTGGGAAAGGGCCACTGCAGGATGTGAAGAGTCACAGAATGTGCCGATCCAGAGGTGAGGATCTGCTCGCACCACTGTGAGAAAATACCTAGGCTGATGAAAGATAAACACCACCTGCGTGCTTTGCAAAGGCGGCCATTGCTATAGCCACACGTTTTTCTCACCCAGAAAGGATGGACTGAAATACCACAGTGGATTAGAACTGGGGACAAAAGGAGCCTAGGACAGAAGATGGGAGCAGGCCCAGGGAATAAATGCTTTACTCCTGCACGGAGCTGACTTTAGTATCACTTAGAGACAGTCTGAAGCCAAAACTCAGGCATAAACAATTAAAACGATTTTACCTCATTTTTTTTACTTGGTATCCAGAATATTTTTGTGAGCTCTGACAGATGTCACATCTCTTTGCATATATGTTAACATTAACGCCCAGATACTCCTATTTATGAGTTTATAGCCATAGTTATTGAACGCTCTTAAACAAGAAAACAACCACCATTACGTCTAAAACACCTACTTTTTGTAATATATGAGGGCTGTCTGGGAAACATCCAGCCCTAAATGCCTCTATTTTTCATATGGCTGGATACTCTCCAGACAGCCCTCATGTGTTTAAAAAACTCCATAATAAGGCAAAACTTGATTCTAGTTCAATCTAGTTAAATCAAAGAGATATAAGAAAATGCTTTCCAAAGGAATTAGAAATTAGAAATTTATTGCAACAGCTTTAATCTCAACAGTTTTTGGAAAACAGTTTTTATCTAACAGTTATATTCAGATGGCTATGAAATCACTAATATTCCAGACAGATAACCATTGCTCTGTCTGCAATCAATATAAAAGTAGATGCTTAACTTTATGCAGCACAGTTGCCCACCTCGCACATAGGTGAAAGTCATCCTTAAAAGCAAACATGCTAGTACCACAAATAGAAGAAACAGATCCAGGAAAAATCAGAAGCAAATGAACAACAAACAAAAAAAAAATGAGAGGACACTCCTCAGAGATACAGTGGAGTAGCAAAACAACTTGACTCTTTAAACTTGACTGTCAGCAGGAAAAGTCAAAGGTTGAAATTTTATTGCAAGACCAGAGCAATAAATTTAAGGATCTCTTAGTTTGTCCTACTGGATGGCCCGGCTGTTAAGATTAGGAGCACGGCTCTTCTAGGTACACAGCCACACCTCGCTGTCTTTACACGGAAGCCCCCTGCCCCAAAGTCGGCCCTGAGCACACGGGCAGCAGCAACTCAGAAGGCCAAGGGCTGTTCTCACGGAGGTGCCACGGCGTACAGGTAGGCGGCAGAACACGGCTGCTGCTCGGCATCAGGGCCCTGGACGCGAGCGGAATGCCTAGTTTATTGGAGTCACTTGGTAACGAATGACCTGTAAGGTTTAGGGCACCAAGCACTTACACACCCGCCCTTGGTTTAGTTCTGTGGTTCAAGAACAGCCACCTCCGTCTCGGACACGTTTCCAGGTAACGCTGTGACAAAGGTGACACATGAGGTGGTGGTAAAGGACACGGGGAAAGGAAGGGTACATGAGGCTAAAACGGGGATCCTTGTTACACAACAGCAGGGCCAGACGAGGACCAGCACCGCCGTGTCTCCTACTGTCAGCTCCTGTTCACACGGGTCTGAAACCCTACAGGAAAACTCAAGTAGGAGCGGGTGCCCCATGGGGGAGCACGGTCCCTTAGGAAAGGCCGCGGCTCACACCGCCTTTCCCGGAGAGAACACTTCAGCAGGTGAAGGCAGAAGCACGGCACAGCCAAGGGCACAGCCTCCGGAGCCAGGCTGCTGCAGCGACGCACACGCACAGGCCTGGTTACGCGCGTCTCAGCTGCCATGCCGACGGCAGACCAGACGACCAGGAATCCGCCGGAGAGCAGGGCGCAGCCCCGTGCATCGTGACACTGAGAGGACCCTCACTGTTGTCCAAACAACGCTGGAAGGCGGCCGTCGGGGCAAGCCCGCTCGGGTGCATTTTCTCCAGGTGGCCGGGCCGGCAGGTGGGTATTACCACGTTACACAGGTGACTGGATTAGTCAGGGTAATTGAATCTGTAGGAAGTGTCAACTCACGGACCTGAGATTTGTATGACCGCTCAAATCTGCACCCACTGCCAGCCCAGGCACTGTGTCACCCATGGAAATACATGAGACAAATAAAGACACACAGGCCTCTGAAGCACACACCTGGGGAAGGGTGATAAGAACGACAAACCTGCTCGGGAAAGCATGAGCAGGAGCTGTTAACTAGTGTCCTCCTAACTTCCTCGTTAGAGCCTGACGGAAAGGACAGTCATTCCTGTAAGACGGGCCTGGGCAGACGTTTTCAGGGCAAGGGCTACTTCTCCAAGTGCCGCGGTCCACTAGCTATTTATTTTATTACTCAGGTGGTCACCCCAGAATTGCTTGGCGGTCCACCAGCAGAACGCAATCCACGCCTTGCCCAGCCCTGCTGTTAAGAAGCGTCGCCAGGTAGTCAGTCCTTACAAACTGACAGTGTTCACCCTAGGCCAAGGCCAACACCGGTCACTAGGGCTGATCCTTTCCTTAAGCCATCTTTTGAAGGAGACACGATTATCACTTGTCCTAAAATGGGTTGTCTGAAGATTCAGGTGCGATATTAAACCATATCAGATTAAGAGATTGGGGGGGGGGGCAACTCTTGTGTATACGTACTACGTACATAGAAGGACGTGCACATCTGTGCTACAGAAATGCTCACGTCCGTACAAGGGCAATAGGAGTTGGGATGTTCAGTGCAGTGTGTTAAATTGGCAGAAGATGGGACACTAACTACCAGAGCATCTTTAACAGGGGGTCAGACAACAGGTGATGGAACATTCATGTTATGGAGTGCTAACAGTTAAAAAGAATGAGTTGAGATTCTGCATGTATTGGCTTGGATGGATCTGTAAGATACACTATGGAAAAACTGGATCTCGGAACCACATGTATAATGTGATTTCATGTATGTGGAAAAAACCTAATGCATGATGATGTACAGTATTTAGCATGTGTGGAAGCAAACAGGAGGAGGTCTGGAGACTCCAAACCATGGCTTCTAAGAAGAGAAGGACACTGATGGAGAGCAAGGAGGTCACTTCTTAATCTACTTACTTGCAGTGAGCAATTTATTCACAAATATTCAGCGTCTGTCCTACGTACAGGTAGCTCTTTTTCTAGTTCCGAGGAGAAGGAGACAAAGTCTTTGTCCTCATTTACCTGGTTTTTTATTTCTATATTGTTTAAAAGTTTTTTTGTTTTGTTTTGTTTTTTAATTCATTTTTATTGTTAGACTTATTGGGGTGACATCTGTTAGCAAGGATTACATAGGTTTCGGGCATACAATTCCACAGTGCATTGTCAACTTGATGTATAATAAGTTCACCACCTAATGTGACTTCTCTTTAAAAGTTTTATAACTTAAAAAAGATGCTGTAATTCCTTCTCCAACACCTCAGCCCATTGAACAAAACTTCTGTTGGGACACTGTCACTCACCAAGACAGCCCATTTCTTCTTGGGCCGGCTTTAATTTTCATATAAATTTTTTAAAAATATCAAACCAGACGTGGTTCCTAATAATGTCCAACCACGGCCCTAACTTCATCCCCTCGAGGCCATAAAGAGCACATCTAATCCTTTCCTCACGTGACAGTCCTTCAGATCGTGTAAGAAAGTCATCTTTTCATCCTCTAAATCAGACAAAACACCACCAGGTCCCCTAGCTTTTCTTCAGGTGACAAGGCTCAAGTCCTTGCCCCTTCTTGCTTGCCTTTTTCTAAATGCTCTCCTCTTTGTTGGACTTCCCTCTAAAAACTTGATGTCAAGCCACGATCCTGGTTCACCAAGTGTCACCTAGTCACAAACAGGGAAGGCAAGACGGTCACTGCCTCATTTTTAACAACCGTACCTTCAACTTACTCTCCACCGCACCGCGAAGTGATTTCATTTGAAAAGTCCTGAAATCAATGTTGTTAGAGAAAACCATGCAAGAAAACTAGAGCGGCAGAAAGCTTGCGAGAAGATCCAAAGTGTTTATTTCGCACCCTTAGGATTTTCCGAAACGTTAGTTTATTAACGATCCCCATCCAGGTCCTCGTAAAACCACAAAGACGGTTTCAAAGCGCATCTAAACCATGAAACCATGCCCTGCTGCGTCGAGTCCAACGCCAGCAAGGATGGCACTGTATCTCCGGAGCCCAGAAACAGTGTCCCGTAGGAAGCAGGTGCTCATCACCTAGTCATCAGACCGTGGCTGATGCGGGAGTGACATACACCTCAAATCACCGACTTCAGGCCTGCGCCTGGGCAGGAAGCAAACCACCAGGTGAGCCGCAGGCGATACCTAAATACAGGCCTCCCATGTGGGTCGCGCCGGCGTCTGGGGGGCCCTGACCTATACACTAATGCAACTGAGCCTGACAAGCACCCCGTCGGGTAAGGAGGACTGCTGTTCACTTTCCTGAAGGTGAGGGGACAAGGCAGACACTGAAGTGGAATGCCCCCCTGTCACATGGCTGGAGCTGAAGGGCTCCGGGCAGCCCTCCCTCTCCTTCCCGGGCGCGCTCTCCCGCGTCAGGGCGCCTCGTCTTCCCTGCACCCCGTCAGTAAGGACACTGGTGGGAGACGCAGTGAGCAAAGCCCCACTGTGTATTCTCAGCACGCTGGGGGAGCTCCTGGTTGAAAAGCCGAGTTTCTCAACAGCAGCAAGACGGGTATTTGGACCGGGTAATTCTGTTGTGAGCGCACTGTAGGATGTCTAGCAGCATCCCCAGCCTCCCCCACTAGACAGCAGTGGCGCCCCTCCAGTTGTGACAACCAAAATGTCTCCCAATGTTGCCAAATGCTCCTGGGCACGGGGGAGGAGGCAAAATCTCCACTGAGTGAAAACCACTGATTTAAAGGAAACCTATAGTAAATCCATTCGAAGGGCGGTAGGAATTAGTTAAGAGAGCATGGAAATACTGTAGGGCGCATTTTCTTTCCCTATACAAAATATTAGCTCTGGGAAACACAGATTTGCATTGTGGTGAGGTCTACTCTCCAGGTTCACAATAGGTGACGAAAGAGCATCCTTTACCGCTGTGAACCCCAAGGCACCAGCGTACTCTGTTCACAAAGGAACGAGACCGACCATCTCTCTTCTGCCTCTCTCCCTCACTGTCCATTCCAGGGGATGCAAAAGTCCTCATCCCCTCTGGCTTCTCCTATCTTACTGGCCACTAATTCCTTAAAGCCTTTTACTGGGTACCAGTGCCTTCAGACTTACTGTCAATCACTGAGTCACTTTCAGCATCTAACAAACAATCAAAGACAGAAAATAACCAACCACTGGGAGCACTACAGGCCCTGTCTTTCAGAGCTGTGTTTGAGTCACAGTCACGACCCAGGCAGGATCTGCACAAACACTCATGGCACTTCAGCCTTTTCCTTTGAAGGGAAAGAAGCCCCTGTCCAGACCTGAGTTCTCTGGAGGTGGACAAAGTATTCTGAGAGACAAGGAGAGACACACCGTCAGGTCCCCTAATAATGTCACGTGCACAAGTACATACACCCTTACGTGGTCTGGAGAGCTCACAAGTGGAAACGTGCCACCACCCGATCCCACCGAACACGATGGAGTTAAGGAGGGAGAAAGGCAATTCTGGAGGTTGTGAGTTAAAAATGAAACATTTCACTTAAGTTTTCTACAGTTGTTAAGCCATGGCTAAGGAGGATGATTATTATTCTTATTTTAAGATTCTACTTGAGCATAAAGATCATTCCAACCAATGGGCAGTCCAATATACTTAAAAAGAAGCGTCTAAATTGTTCTGAACCACTCTCCTTATGTCAAAGGAAGTGCTGTAAGCCTTTTGAGATTTTTATTAAATTCCCTCAAGAATAATATGCACAGCTTGCCTTAAAAAAAACAACAGCCCAAGCCACAGTAGCAATTCCTTTTTTTTCCACTTGTGTGTATTTGGCCCTAAGGGAATGCTGAGCTTCTTTGCCAAATGGAGTCGCTTATCCACAACTCAAAAGCCCGTCAACTGTTGACCAGATGGAATAGCCAGGTAGTCTTTAAAAAAACAAAAACAAACACAAACACAAAAAGTGCGAGCGCCCTCTCCGAACAGAACCCGACGGTCTTGGAGTATTTCGTGTAGAGCACGCAGGCTCTCAGCTCCGTCCTGAGTCATTTCACCCCACCTTCTTTCTGCTGTTCTTTAAACTTCCTTAGATTTGAGCGCAAAAAGTTTTTTTCACGTTAAGGAATATTATTAATCAGTTCTTGGTGACAGCTGATTTTCGGAATACACTTCCAACTCACAAACACGAGTAATGAATTTTGGGAATGTCTGTCTCAAAAGCATGCCGCATTTTTAATGAAACTGTAATTTGGGGGCTCCTATAATCTTGGGACAGTCAGCTGGGAGTCAGTTTTGGGGAGCAGAAATCCATGACGAGCTAGTTTGAAAGAAGAGGACTTAAAATGTCATGAGAGGGGTTATATTAATAACTCAGTCTGAAGCTGTTGCGTTATCACTGGCATCAAGCCTAAAACTGCTAAAAAAAAAAAAAAATTAAACAAACAAAACTGTAAACCTACCTAGACTAACACTGAAAATCTACAGACAACATATACTGCCAAAGTCTAGGATGCAAGAGTGTGATTTAGCATTTTCTTCGATCAAGCACTATGGCCTGTGTACCAATATTGTTGAAGGAAGGAATGGAATTTTAAAATTCAATCCATGCTCTATTATTCTTGCTCCTGAAGAGTAAATGGTATACAAAAATCAAATCCATAATGAATCCGAAAGAAGTAATACCTTACCCAACTGTTTTCTTAATTACGAGAGTGGGGAGCCCCAAAATGAAATTTCTCTTCTCCTTGCTTCTTCCCACTCTTTGGCAAAGGTGCTAAAGATCAGTGAAAATACCAAAAGGTTGGCAGCAGGAGGGGGACAGAAACACAAAGCAAACAGGGACAGGGTCTGAAAGCTCAATCATCAGCTCCGAACAACCGAATGAAAAATGCACAGCTATTTGGGAGAGCTAAAAGGCAGATACAAAGATTTGGGGATAAGGTTTAAATATGTTCCTCTTTATAAGACCTGGATACATGACTGTTCTCCATGATGGGTCATGAGGATGACAGAATTTGGTCATCCTGAGCTCAAGAACGTAAGACAGGACTATTAATGAACAAACATAGAGTCCTCATCACAAATAAAACTCCATAAATGACATTCAATGAAAATGTAAGTACTCCAAATGCATCCAACAGTTGCAATGTAATGTGCAAAATGGTTTATTACACTAGATGCCTTCTATGGTAGCAGCCCTAAGATGAGGAGGGGGAGGAAAAGGCGGGGGGAGAAATGGGGGGGGCAAGAAATAGAGGGGGGCAGGGGGGAGGAAGAGAGAGAGAGAGATTCCCTATTATCTCACTCACATGGAAGAACCCTGTTAAGAAACCTCTTTAACAACAGTTGGCTTTTGGTCACCAAGTAATAGTATTTAGAAAATAACTCTATATTGCTGTTTTAGTGTTTAAAATCCTCATCCTTCTTCTTACAGAAATATCAGTAAGCCACACACCTGAACTGTGTATCTTCCTTCTATCAGGCAGCAGAAAACCTACAAAGATTCTACGGCTTGCCCTTATAATTCCAATGAGGCAGGATGGAAAGGGTCCCATGTACTACCTGCCTGAACACTCAGCTTTCCCTGGGAACGAAATCAGCCTGAGAGCATGTCGTAAATTCGGACGCATGACTAACCATGCTTCTGCTTTTCTGATCGCTGGCTGTCCAGCATGTACTAAATAAAATGCACTACAACCAAAGAACATTAATAACTTACGTATTGGAGAATTAAAAGAAAAGACAAACACTTATGAAGCATAGAAAGATGAAATTCCAAAAAGTTTCTCACCAACTTAAGGCACACCCCATGTGGGCTACAGAAGGCTTTTCAAGAGACACCTGTCAATCTCACCACCCAGGATAACAGAACAACAGAAGCCCACAGGGAGTTCATAGGAAAGATTTAGAAACGGTTTGACATTGCAGACTTGCCAGGAACCCTGGATACAGAGCCAGTAATTGACCTTCAACGGGCTAAGTAATGGGAAACCAGGTTCATTTATAAGGGGGTTTAGCGATGGACTGATATGTTGACATTTCCTGGATCCATTCCAGGAATGGATGAGAACCTTCTGGATAGGCTGCAGTTTTCTCCAATACTCAGTAACTAATATGCTTATTATCAAATGAATTTTGTGATAAACCCTTGCAAGCAGGAATCACCTAGATTTATGCAGTCTGTAAGCTGTGTATTGCATTAAGCATGCTCTGAGAATTATGATGGCGCTCTGTAGTGTAAAGGTCATGAAAACACGAGATTTATGCAGGTCAAGGCGGACTCCCACCATTTTGAATTTCGGAAGACTGCCCTGCCATGCTTTCTGGTGTGTCTGAATGGTTAACACCCTTGTCAAGTCAATCCATCTTTGGCTTGAAAGTGAATTTGTCAATTGGAATATACCTTAAAATTTTAAGCAGTATTTCAGTTCCAAGTACACAGAATGAACAATGTCTCCTTCTGTTACCACTAGTTAAAACTATTTTAGGAAAAAGCTGATTTCCAACCGAGGCTCTCTAATAGATGAAATCAATAGTGTTCACCTACAAATCTGAGGGGAAAAGGGGACACTTGTATAAAGTGCGTGTGTGTGTGTGGCAGGGGGGAGATCATTTGACTACGTACCTGTCCAGAACTAGCTGAGGCAATGCAGCTTCAACAGGGCTATCAGAGACCCACACACAACCCAGGCCCCTCCCAGCAGTCTGGAGCCAAGGAAGGTTTCTAGTCTACCTCACCTACCCTGCTGTTTAGCTGCTTGTTTGTTTTGTTTTTCATGTCTATGCTTGTAAATGTGTAAGATAAGAAAACAAATCAAAAGAGGTAAAACCCTGATTAGACAGTCGTCTTAACCCAAGCCAGGCAGAAAGAGAACTAATCGATATTTAGTACTTCGGACATATTGGCCCTATGAAGGTAAACAATAGCAATAAAACAGAAGAGTCCTGTATGTCTTTATTTTTATCATCATCGTCATTATTATTTGGCTCTGGTTGATTATTGCTTTTCTTTAGGGCCTTCCAAATAGAAGGCCCAATCTGAGAACTAAATATAATTGCTCCATGCCCCACCAGGGCACATCTATGATCCAGCAGTCAATTCAGGAAAACCAAGATCAACATTTTCTTTGCAACGTCTGTTTTCAAGATTTCATCTCATACATAGGCTAAGTTAAAATATCCTCTCATTTCAGAAGCCAATGTGAATTTTATAACTATTTTTAAAGGGAATAACCTGTAGAGGATGATGTTGATGTTTTTTTTTTTCTTTCCTTTCTGCGGTACATAGAATTTACATGCAACTCTTTGCTTAAGATTTAAGGCTGTTTATTTTCATTACACTCATCACACATACTTCCCACTGGTATCAGTGGGAGATGCACATGTGAAATGCAGTTGACGCTAGAATATACTATTCTGCACGTAGTCTTGGCGTTTACAGCAGTCTAATGAATAGGCTAAATTGTCACCAAATTGATTTTAAAGTGTTATCTTCAGGCAGTCATTTTTCAAGTCTGTTGACTTGCTAAACTGGGGTTCACTATGAAATCTAGTTTCTGTCTCGTCCATTCAAGTCAGCAGTTATCTTTTCATTTTCAAAAGTAAGCTCTGGCTCTGGCTCTGGCTCTGGCTTGCTACCTCCTTCCCGGGAACGCCAGGAGTCTGGGCTGCCTTCCACCGGCAGGTGTATTAGAACCCAGGCGTGCGCCCCCGCCGCGTCCTCCCCTCGACCCCTGAGAGGGCCAAAGGGGCACCCTCGAGAGAACACAACCCCAACCACCTAAACTTTCTGGACGCAAACTCTACTGCTGTCGCCTGCTGTGAGAAGAGACCGGGCCCGCGGAAGCGCGCTGGCTTTTGTTACAGCGGTGCCCAGCTGGCGAGGTCAGGCCGTCGCAGTCCTCCATCCACAAAGATCTGGGGAAACTCCGTGGGACTGAGATTTGGGAGCCTCATGAAAGCAGCCCATTTCTACGCCACCCGTGCGCCTGGGGTGCACAAGCGCACGGAAAGGGGGCGTAGAGTAGGCAAGGATGAAATTCTCAGTGCCTTTCAAATCCTGCTTCACTCTTGGGTTCACAAAGTGAGTCTTCCGATCCGCCGAAAGGCGCGAGGGGGGCGGGGAGAAATAGGTACCAGAAAGCGGGAGATACAGTCAAAACGCAGAGCCGACCCCGCCTCTGGGTACAATCAGAAAAGCTACAGTGTGCCAGTGGTTTTCAGCTTCCTGTTTGTAAAGCGAGAATCGCCACCCCACCCCACCCCCCGCCCCCGGCTCTGTGACACTCGTTGTTCCTCAAAACCGAGTCCCCCTCCTCTTCGCACGCGGGGCCGGCGGGCTGGGTGCAGGGCCGCGGCCGCCGCGCGCCTTCCAGCCCGCGGCCTCCTGAGTTGAGCTGGGCCGCAAGGCGGACAAAGCGCTTCCCGCTCCCTCCCCCACGGTCGCGTCCCAGAAGGGAGGAGGAGGAGGGCGGGCTGGAGGAGGAGGAAGAGGAGGGGGAGGAGGAAGGTGCTGCTGGCGGGACTGGGCTGGATCGCGCGGAGAGAGGAAGGGAGGGAGGAGGGGCCGGGCGGCCTCGGAGAACCCGGAGGAGGGCAGGATTCTTGAAGCCCAAGATAAACAAATTGTTCCTCTTCACGTGCGGGGCGGGGGAGGTAGAGGGTGGGGAGGGAGCGCGGCGGCCTCGCCTCTTCCCCTCCCCCAAGCCGGCTCTTTGTCACCGAGCGCCTGCCTGAGCGTCCACCGCCAGCCCGCGGCTGCAAGTGTACTACCCTCGGCGCCGAGGACCCGACCCCGGACGTGCGCGATTATCAACCGCACACCGCGAGGGCCGCCCGCGCCGGGCGCTGCGCCGCCGATAGAGGAGCGGCGTGCCAGGGAAACAAGAAGGCGCACCGCGCTCCCCGATTCCCACCGCCTGGCCAACCCCGCACACGCGCGCCGCACTAACCGGGGCGGGGAGTGGGGGAAGGGGTTGCAAACACCTTTCCCGAGCTTCCGGCCTCCCCCACCCCGAAAGGAAAGTACAAGAACCGGAGAGAGGAGAGATGAGAAAGGATTCTACCCTCAGGGTTAGGGGGTGGACCTGCCCCTTCCTCCACGAGAAGTTAAGCCATTGGCTGCTCAGTCTACCTCAACCCACCCACCCAGCCATTTAAGCCTCTTTCAGCTCCCTGCTACCATCCACTCCCCCGGGCTGATTAGACAGGCCGGGAAAGTTGACGGGGGAGCAGGACGGGGGCGAAGCGGGAAAGCTCGGTATTGCTAGTTTAAGAGAGGAGGGGACACAATCCCCGGGGAGGTTGCGTGGTGGGGACTCGGCGCAGGCTGAGGGCGCCGCTCTCCCCTCCCGCCCCCGCCGGGCCGCTCCCCACGTCGACCCTCCCTGCAGCTCCACCTGCCGGGCCAGCCCCCGGTCTTGAGCGGCGGCGGAGCGCACCCGCGCCCCGCATCCGCGCGCGCTCCCGCGAACGCACGCGAGCAGCCACCCTATCTCTCTTCTCACCCACTTCAAAGTTCATTCACAAAACTCTCAGACTTTCTCAGCCCAAAGGGGGTGAGCTCGGGAGAAGAGGCGAGAGCTTCTCGCTTCCCCTCCTCCCCCCGTAGTTGAGGGCCCGGTACCCGCCCAGAATCTGCGACAGCATCAATTTCTCTCCGCACCCGGCGGATGTGCGGGGAGGGGTGGGCGAAGGGGGACGGATCTGGGGACGCAAGGCGGCAGGACGAGGGGGTGGGGTGGGGTGGGTGGGAGCGGCGAAGAGGAGGAGCGAGGTTTCAACTCTGGGTTCACTCTCTTTCAAATCGGTATCTAAGAAAGGGAGAGGGGGGAAAAAAAACTTTTCCAGTGCCTCCCTCCGCCGCTCCTCCAAGCTCCCTCCGCCCCTCGCAGTCGTGACTGGCTTCTCCCCTCTCTCCTCCTCTTCCCCAAATCTGACAATCCTGACAGATTAACAGGTAGCGGCGACAGCAGCTTTTGCCTCAGAAAAGTTGACGTTAACCCTTCGGCTTCAGCCCACCTCACCCACCGTGCAAATCAGATCCCCGTTCCCCATGTAAGAAGCTCCACGCCCCCCCCCCCCCCGCGCGCGCGCGCCCCATGTCCACTGCCAGCGCGCCCTCACCATGATCAGCGTGTGGTTCCTCTGCTCCGCCGAAGCAGCCTCCGCATCTTGCTGGGGTTTGCTCTGGTGTTGCTGCTTGCCGGTGCCGGCGCCGGATTTCTTGGCCCTCTGCTCCAGGGTGCGCTGGTAAAGACTCACGGTGTCCCGGCGCTCCAGCTCCAGCTGCTCCACCTGAGCCTGCTGGTACCTGTTCTCGCAGTTGACGTGGTGCCGCCGGCAGCCCTCGATGCGCTGGCGGAGCCGCTCCACTACGGTGCTGTGCTTGGGGACGGTCGCCGAGCCGCCGCCGGGGCCCCCGGAGCCGCCGCAGCCGGCAGCGGGGTGATTGCTGTTCGGAGCAGCTGGAGTACTATTGGGAGTATTATTCACACCGATCCCGGCCCCGCCGAGGCTGCTGTTGAGGCTACTGTTGATGCAAATACTACTGCCATTCGCGGCAGCAGCGGGGGCTGCGAAATCCCCCATCCTGCTCCCCAGGCACACTATTTTGGAAGAACTTTTTTTATCCACCCCCCTATCAGCCTCCTCCTTGGGTCCAAGGATTAAAATAGTTTAAGTGGAACGCGGGGGAGACGCAAGCACATGGATGGAAACAGCGATCCCGACGGGGTGAAAAAAAAGGGGAGAGATTTGGGGGTGGTTTTTTTTTTGTTTCCCTTTTTTTAAGACTGTACAGCTTAAGGAGAAAAAAGGGGGGATCAGAATGCCATCAGACACCTATCAACAAAAAGAATCACAACAAACTGAGCCAGCAGCAAATCGGGTTGCAACTCAAGAGGAGATCCGCTCCTCGTCTGCCTTCTTTTTATAATCCATTATTTTCTAATAAATTCCAAGAAATTCCCGGTGGTTGGCAAGCATTTTCTCCCTACGTACCGATAAGCACACCCCATGTACACACACAAGCATATGCCTCCAGTGCGGACACGCGCGACACACACTCACTCCACACCGCATCGGAAAACGGCAAGCTTGCTTATTGCATTTTCCTTCCACAAAAAAGTTTTGGTGTTTATGCCGCCCCGTGTTCTCAAAGTACTTTGGCTGCTCAGTTGCATTTCACAGGAACCTAGATATCGAATCCTCGGGCTGGGGAAAGTAAACACATGGACAGTCCGAGGCGACTGCAAAAGTAGATCGGTGAAGTCCTTTGCAAAACGCCGCGCAGAGAGCAGCCCCTAACGCTCGGCTGGGCTGCCGCTGCCGCCGCTGCTCCTGCCACCATCACAATGATCAACTGCTCGCCGCCGCCGCCGCCGCCTCCTCCTCCTCCTCTCGCTCCTCCACCTCCTCCTCCTCCATGCCAGCGGAGTGATATCAGGACGCGCGAGCTCAGTAAACACGGCAGCGGCGGCGGCTGGAGGCCGTGAGACAAGCCCGGGGACACGGCGCAAAACCCGGCCCGGACTCTTCACCCGGCAGGAGCGGGCGAGGCACGCACCAGCACCGGGCTCCTTCCTCCCTCGCCTCACGCTCCCCGCCCCTCCCACACCCCCAAGCTCACTACTACCCATACTGGCAAGTCGGAGCTGCCAGGAAAGAGAAAAAGAAAGATTCTGGGGGATCTCGGGAATGAATCAACTTTTGAACTCTGGTGTGTGTGTGTGTGTGTGTGTGTGTGTGTGTGTGTGTGTGTGCGCGCGCGCGCGCGCGCGCGAGCCCGCGGTACCCAGGGAGGGGGGTGGCACATGGAAGCGCCTTGCTGGATTTCCTTATTCCAAGTGAGGTTATCAAGCCAGCCCAAGTTGTTGTTATACATTTATGCATTATTATTCCAGAACTGTGCATGACCAGACAGAAACACTGAAGCTTCACAGCAGTTGTCTTGACATCCCTACCCATGCGGGGAAAAACGGCAAATGAGTGACTTGCTTTTAAAACCCAGGTAGTAATAAGTCTTCGCTGGTAATAACCCTGCTTATGGACACTTGTTCAAACTCTAGGCTTAACATGCAACCGCCGAATTCTGAACAAAACGAAATAGGCACCAGAGAAACTTGGGATATTATTTAATTTGCTGTACATAATATGATTGTTGTTATTAATGCAATTATTGTTTTACTTAACCTTGGAAAAAATTAAAATAAAGCAAGCAGGGACTTGGAGGTGAAATTAACAGTACATTTTAACAGACTGTTTTGAACACTAGGTGCTAATGACAGCAGTAATTAAGGGTCCTTCCTAAATCAAGTGGAAAGATTGCAGATTTCATGGACTCAACTATAGGAAAAACACAGCATTTCACAGTTTGTCATGATCAAAACAAAAACAAGCAAAAATAACAGGCTTACTTTATTGCTAGATATGTTTGTTCTGTTTCAATGAATTCACAAGTACAATTAAAATGGAATAATGACCATGGAAAGCAATCTAAAATTTTCATCTCTCCAGATATTGACTAAGAAAACAATAACAACAATTAAGGATCAATATAATATCCTTGAATGTGGACTTAACCCTTGCATAAGTTTTTAAAAATTAAAATGGAGAAACACTGTTTCTGGGCCATCTGTAAGACAAAATCTTGATTGTGTGCTGTTAATAATAAGGCATTTTGTATTATCTCAATAAATCTTATAAAATTAGTTTTTAGGGTAAAAATACATCCCAGTCTTCTAAAATAGCCAGGAATAAAAGAACTTTGGATCTCATGCATTAGTCATGAGATCTGATTTAAACCATCTTCATTGCTTGGCATTGCAGATTAGCATTGGATGCTATTTCTAACCTCATAATGTCAGCAATAAGAAGCTATATTTTTCTTCAATTAATCAGATCTATATGGTGAACTATATCTTTAACATCCACTGGATTGTATGGTAAAATGGGCAGCAAAAGACTGATTAACGTGGTGTGAGGTTACCTCTAAGTAGTGAAAACAATGTGTGAGAGTATCACTGAAGATACCACACTTTTTCACAGGGCTAGTTAGTTAACATACAATCTTCTGTATCATAACTGCCCCTCCAAGTCTGTCAGAAAATTAAACTGAACTAGTCCTATAGTAAGAAGTTAGATCAGGTCATGAAAACGTAGAGAAAATTATAAAAAATTATAAAACTTCACAAAGTGGCCTTTGTCTTTGTTACATGTTCACTAAATAATATCTCTATTAATTCAGGAAGCACATGGCTTCCCTGTACAGGAAGCTGTAACTGCATTCGCCCTGCTCACACTTCACTAGAGTTTGATTCTCATCCCTCCTCCTAACGTATGGGCTGACATCGCCCACACAAGACTACAATTTGATTGACAGAAGCAGCGAGTTTGAGGGTCTTGAACAATGAGGTCTTCGGTTTTGAGACTTGGGTTCTAATTCTAGCTTTTCCCTGTCACTCCAAATTTAATTTTCAATTGAGAGTTTGCCATTCTGAAAAAAAAAAATACCACAATAGCAGCAACACATATTCACACCAAGGTGTTTACCTCTCCGATCATAAAGGGAAACCAAAAACACACAAGAATTTGCATTGGTTTCTTTGCGGGACTAGCAGGTGGAGAAGCATACTTGGTGGCTTTACCCCAGAGCGCCCCAATGACAAATGGAACTACTTTTACACAACCACAGTATAGTTTGCTGCCCAAGCATAGTGCATGAGTGGGCTATACAGAAAGGAAGAGCTGACTCTTCATGGATATATGTACACACGCGCACGCGCACGCACACACACACATGCATACAGAGGCACCCAGCTTTTACAATTATCTCATCAAGAGGGTAGGAGTGGCAGCCACGAGCTTTAATACAAAAATGTGGGGAAAGGAAGGATTGTAGAACTGTGTGGTGGCCGATGGGGGAAGAGTCTTGGAGGAAATTGACCTGTGCAGTGCTCTATTGTGACTACCAGGGCTGTCTGGAAAGTGTCCAGCCATATAACTGTCTCATTATATTGACAATGGCTGAATGTTTCTCCCGACAGCCCTCGTACTTGAGGTCAGAAACCCAATTCTAATAGTGCAGGACAATTAGAAGAAAAGCAGGAAATGAACAAAATTTGGGTCTTGAGCAACAGAGGCAGGGCACCCTGCATTTGAGATGTTAATCTATGCCAGTGACCTTAGAAGAAGCTGAGTCCTGTGTACTGGCTCCTTCTGGACGCTCGTGATCTAGACGCTGCCCGCTTTATTGGTCACCATCCTAAAGAACTCCTTGAAAGTCATAGAGAAGTCCAAGTTCTGGGGAAGCAGTTTAAGTCTCTTCTTGCTACTGAGCACTCTGATAGCATGAACATCATTGCCTTGTACGCGAGCCCACGTGAGCCCACTGCAAAGCAAAACTTCCAGATCAGAGCTGTGGAGACATCATCAGTGCTGCTGCTTGAGGATGGCAGAGAAATCTGAGACGCCATAGCAGTGATGAGAAAGAAGTTATTACTACCTGGACTTTCTGGTTGCCCGAGAGAAGAAGTGCTTGATGAATAAGCCCCGAGGTTGGCCTGAGGCTCTGCTCTGAGCCAAAGCTGGCAGTTTTAAGGAACTGAACTACATTCTCTTTTCTTTAGACCAACCCTGCTCCCATGTCCATCTGGTAGGGCCCAGTGTCCCAGTGTCAAGAAAAAGGTCTTTGTGTAGAAATTTCAATGTGCGTGCCACTTCTGCTTCCCTGTTATGAGGATCAATAGACCTGGCTTCGTCATTGCAACCCCAGAATACCTGAAGACTAAGATAAAGTAGGAACCCTTTGCTACCCACCCAATGGTAAGCGAACCTTTATATATGCCCACAGAGTGGGCCCAGGCAGCCTTGAATTACTAGCGGCAGCAGGCTGTGCCCTCAACTCTCTAGTGAGGGCTGTCACTTCAGTAATTCCACAAATACAGTCATGACCTTCGTGTGCCAGGCACCTGTGATAGGCACTGGGACTACAGCATAACGGTGTACAGAACACAGTCCCAAGCTCCGTGCTGGCCAACCAGACTCCAGGCAGCAGTGCGGTGATGGGAACACATAGAAGAAGTTTGGAGTACACGCTTGGTAGTCTCAAAAGGCTTCTCCAGAACACACTCTGAAAACTGGGTAGAAGTCAGCCCAGCAAAGGCTAGTGGCAGGTACCAGTGGGGAGCTAGGACACAGCCAGAGGAAGGCCCTGGGGCGCCAGCAGTCTCCTCCCACAGGGGTGTGAGAGGGTATGAAGAGAACGGAGACTGAGGCTGGGCACACAGTAGTAACCAGATCGTGCAAGGTCATCCAGAAGCTTAGACTGTATCATTGAAAGGATTTCAGCTTTATACTTTTTACTTTGGTAATGTCTTATTCTAGTGTTTTCTAGAGTGTGATTTGAAGAACCTGGTCCTATAAATGGTTTCCCCAGAAAGGCTGCTGAGCCAAGTCAGTTGAGAAAATGATCTCTACCACATCTCTCCCAAAGATTCATTACCACACTGAAGGCCACAAGAAATCTTGCAGCAAAAGCATGCTTACCTTTCCTTAGCCTCACGAGTTACATCCCACAGAATGAAACACGCCACAGAAAGCTCAGTGTCATAGAGAGTAAAAATCGAAGGCAGTTTTAAATCCATTAGGTTCACAACAATTGCCTGGGCAGGTAGTCTGTGACAAAGGCCACACTTCCTTGACCATCTGCTCCAACGATTATAAATGCCAGAATCACTAACTAGCCTTAACTAGCTCAAGGCCCTTGCCTAACCTTAATGGGATGTGTTGAATTGTGACCTTGAAGCAGTGGGAAAAGTAGCAACACAAAGGCAAAAATCCCGGAAGGGTCAACCTGACTAGCCTTTTCAGTATTAGTACTTTTTAATACCTATCTCTGTATAGTAAAACCTCTTTATTAGGGGGAAAGGTCAGATTTATTTAACTGAAAATCTTAATTATGTAATATCTTTAAAGATATCGAGTTTCATTACTTTTGAAGCATGCACTGTGTCTGGTCTAACAATTACTGGCCTCTTGGAGCTTTTTTAATGAGCTCCTTCTACCCCAGTAAACCAATGGTGGGTAGATGACATCCCCTGTGGACTAGCCGTGTTTCAAAGTTTGTTTCCCTAAGTATTTAAATATTCCTAACAAGACCCTGCTTACATTATTAATTTTCACTTTTCATTAAGAAAGGGTTTACTAAGCTCTAGACCATGTCATAAATTTTGAGAGGAATCTGAATGAATGGAGTTTATTTTCTTATTCATGCATTTTAATACACATATAAATACTAGTTTTATGGTTATTAGGAGAAAGGTTATCTGAAGTCCACGGTAGACAAAATGAAAAGCCTTCCGTTCTGTTTCACATATACCTCTACTAAATAATGATCACAGTGCTAAGCAACTTCACGCATATAATAAGGCATCTGCCTTGAATAAGGTCTGGCTTCCATGTATCATTGTTGAAGACTTCTGAGATTTGGGGGAAATAATTATAAAATATTTTATTTATTGGAGGCATACGAGCAGCCAAACTGTTAACTTTAGAAACAATTATTTAACAAATAATCACAGAACCGAATAACTGTGCTTCCTTATTATCAACATTTACTGGTGATCAGCAAAAGCACAGGTAAAACATAGGGTATAATTTTAATGGTCAACATTCATTGCAGACCTGCTCTGTTCCAGGTACTGTGCTTAGCACTCTTGCTTCACTGGTTAAGAAACTGAGGCACAGACAGTTTAAGGAAGTTCCCCCAAACCACAGATCAAAAGTGGCAGAGTCCAAATTTGCCCTCGGGTGGTCCGACCCCAGACAGTACACTATTGAAGGAACATGACAGGGAAGGAGGCTCCTAAGGTGCCTCCCAATGTTCAAATTGTCTTGCGGAGGCGCGGAGGTGGAAGACCGGGGTCGGGGTCGGGCCAGCCTCGTATCTTCTCTTACTGTGCTCTGCCATCTGTCCCCGTGGGGAAGGGGCTGACACTTAGGGCACAGCTGTGGCCACGTGTCAAGTATCAGGCAAGCCTTCTTCCACAGGCTGACCAACTTACTAACCCCAACAACCCTAACCGTAACCCCAACAACATAAACCAGAGTGGGCCCAAATGTGCCTGTAACGTGACTTTCACTATATGCTCTCAGGGGGTGTCCGGAAAGTAACCAGCCACGTAATAGGAAAAATGGAGGTGTTTATGGCTGGATTTTTTTTTTCCTGGATAATCCTGGTATATTCCATCTACTTTATCTTTTCATCTGTGCTTAGAAGAACTATTTTGGTGTTCCTAAGGGTCAGTGGAGGACTATACCAAGCCACATGTACTTTTATTCCAGGGATGATGTACGTGTTTAATGCTCTTCCCTGTTTGCCCCGAGAATACTCACTGGCGGCATTTGTGGCTGCAGAGTTTACCCTGAGATAGTTTGCAGATTGCAGTCCCAACCTTAATTCCAAATTAGTAAATATTGATCATATACATTTCCGTTGCATTAGGAGAAGAGACGAGTGTTTTTAGAAATAACTCCAAGAGCAGTTTTTATATTTTATTTTCACATTGAAAACCAGTCAGATTTGCTTTGGCTTCCAAGAGTGTGTTTGTGTAAACTTAAATGAACACGGCCAGCGAGCAGCACTTTGTTTTTCTAAACAGGAAATTTAAGGTAACTACAACGACAGGCCACCATGTATCAATTACCCCCATTTTATAGACGAGAGAATGAAGGCTTAACAAGTTTACACGACCTGCACTCAAACCAGCGCCAAAGCCCGCCTTAGGCGTCTGTCTGGATTCGCTTTCGTCGTGTTTGGTTGCTGTTGCAGAGCCTTGTGGCCATCCTGCTGCTGTGTTAGGTGCAAGGGACGCATACTTGAACAGAAACATTCTTCTCCCCGAGGGAGCTTACCAACCTAGTGGGGAGAAGGAAGTGTAAGTATTACATCCGGCTCACGTGAGTGAGGTGCAAGGTGCTTCCCACCCAGCCCTGTAATAGGGAGAACAGAGGCATTTGTGGCTGGATTTCCTTCCCCACAGCCCTCGTGTCGCCAGTCCTTGATGGACCAGAAGTGAGGGAGGGATGGGGAAAGGCGCGCCCCAGTTAAACCAAACTGGTAAGACAAAAACAAAGCACCTAAGCTCAGTGCAAATTACACCCCGACAGCAAGGGAAGGTTTGCCTCCAACATGCGCCCTGGGCAAGTTTAAAACCCACAAGATGCAGCAGTTTCAGAACACAGAGCATCGGTCCCACTGTCTGATGAAAGGTCCCCCAAAGGTAGCTGTTTAATGGTCCCATGTTGCTGTGTGCTCCCTTTTCAACCTTGGAACCAAGTCGCGTAACTGAGCGAACGGCGTTTGTCACTCTTACGCTAGTAGACAGTCTCGGTCAGCAGTTTTTAAGCCACTTGAGCCCTTCGAATTCCCCGGGGGGAGGTTGCTCAGGGGCTGCTGTAGGTGGGGAGAGAAATTGGGTGAGTCTTGGTCCCTCTTCAACTCAGCCTCCTTCTTTTTCAATGTGAAGTAAGATGTCCTTTGAGTAAAGGATTCCACCGCTAAGAAGTGTTCGTAGGTAGTTCAGTGTTTCATCTTGTTCTTGCCTGCAAACTCTCCTCCCCGCCATCCATTCGCCACCCTCCATCACACACACCTATTGTCATTTCATTCTTCTCTTCTAGATGTCACCAAACTCTGGTCCACGTGCACTCTGGACTGGTTAACTTTGGCTCCAACGTTTAATGACCCACTTGCTTAATGTCAGCTACTTCAAATTTTTCTTCATTCCTCTAAATTGGGCACATTTAAGGACGATCTGACCAAATGTGTGATGGGGTGGAGGAAACTGCATTTTCTAGAACTGCACCAGGAGGACTGTGCAAGTTCAGAAGGGTCACTGGGGTCATGCCTGGTCGGCGGTGGGTGGGGTTTGCGAGGCCCTGGAGTTGTGCTAAGGTAGGTGCCGATAAACTGACTGCTAAGACGGGCGTGTCCTGGTACCACAGAGGTGTTGTCTTACTGAGCGAGGTTGAAAGCAGGGGACTGCAGAAGGAAAGAGCTGCTAGGGACCTAGGCTCTTCCACTACCCTCAGTTCTTCCTTTGAGTAAATGCCAAACAAAGTGATGTCAGGAGCCACCAAATGATGACCCTATCCAGGTCATCCGCACACCTTTGTCCAGGCATGCCTCTGGTTATATACACTGGCTTCTGGTGAGGCCAGAAAAGAATTTGAAATGCAGCAATTTTAGGAAGAGTGTATTAATGCCCATGAGATTCAAAAGAAAGTTCTCGGCATTCCTCCCCTCCTACTAATTCTCCATTAAAGACATTCTCCGGCATGGGAGAGGTGAAAAGCCTGTAATACCTCAGCTGCTGTGAGGACCAGACCGGGCTGCCCAGGACAGTGGAAGTTCACCGATTCGGTCCTTCTGCTCACCACCCATGGATGAGTAGCTGACAGATCCTGGAGAAAGACATGTAGACAAGGCTGATTGGCAAGAGGCAGGAGTCACTCAGCCTTAACGTGGCAACAGTGGAGCATCTGTTGGTTAAGATGAAGTTCAAACCATAAACATCTTATAGGTTGATGTTATACAGACGTGTAGTCATGAAAACATTTTTTTCCCACAAAAGCCCTGGTGGGTTTTTTTTTTTTTAATAAACTATGTTAATCCGCCTTTAGTATTGTTGGTCGTATGGCAACAGGATACCTTTAGACCTTTTCAAAACCCTCCTACCTGCATGGTCATGCCAGGTAGTTTGCAGAGGGGAGGGGAGACTGAGATTTCCAGTGCCAGGTGCGTGTTGCTCATCCAGATCACCTTCCCTTCGGCCACAGTGATCCACTGAAAGATGTGCATGTGACTCAGGCTGGTCCAGGTAAAGTTATCTCTGGAAATTTTACTGGAACTACCAAAAAAGGAAACATTTTCTCATCCACAAATCATGGATGTGGGACGACAAGCTTGCAGCTGCAGGGGGCCAGCTTTGATATAACACGGGCCAAGTCTGCTTGAAAATAAAGCCACTCTGGAGAAGAACAACCAAACACTGGAGCTAGTCCTCATGACACCATTTCTGTCCTGAATCCAGCTGAGCCTAAAGGCAGGATGCCCTAGAAGTTTCGGTTACAGTGGTACCTGGGTACTCGCCGTTAACCAGCTCCGGGAGGCGCGACCAGAACCAAACAAATGAAGAGTTCTCGGACAAAATATTTGCGACAAAATGCTTTGAGCATGAAATTCGATGAGTTTCAAAGAAGTGGGAGTACCAAGGTATGACTATGTGAGCCAATTATTTTCCCTTATCCTACATCTTCTTCCCTCCCTCCCTCACTTCCTCTCATTCTTCCAATTGTGCGTCCATGAATGTGTGTGCGTGCGTGTGTGTGCGTGTGCATGCGTGTGTGTGTGTGGGGGATATGGTTGAAATAGCCATCAATTAGGGGCTGATTAAATAAATTATATCCAAATAATGAAATATATGCTATAATCAACAAAACTCATGTAAAGCTACGCATGAATCATCGTATTACTCATCATCACAAAAAAAGTGAAAACTACTGAAAGGCACTATTGATGCATGAGATAAATAAAGTATATTATATCCATACACTCAAAAGCAACTGTTAAAATGAGTCATATTAAGCTATATTGATTGGCATTAGAACATCTTTATGACATGTTGTTGATTTTAAAACACAGGTTATAAATCAAGTTACAAAACTACTCTTATTTTATAAAATTATGTAATTTGTGTATATAATTCTAGGAACTCTAGAAAGGTAGTTAAACATCATTTCCCCGGGTTTTTAGGTGCTTTTAAGTACTATTTGTTGATTTCCTTATTGCTTTTATTGTATATGCTTAAGAAAGAAAGAAGAAAACTTTCTATTTCCTAGAAAGAAAGAAAAACAGAGGGAGAAAGGAAGAAAGAAAAGGAGAGAGAACCCAAATAGAAGAATCGAAGTGTCCATAGTGTGAAATTTGCTAAATGGTTCAGGAAAAGACTCAGGAAGGAGGTGATACCATCTCATGAATCTCAAAAGGATTATCTTCCAGGTAGACAGATGAGGAGAGCAAAATCCAGACAGATGAAATGGCAAAGTGTATCCAAAAATATTTAATAAGCACCATTAGGTGCCAGGCACAGGTCTAGGCACCAGGGGGATAGAAATACCTTTTTTCATGAACTCTCATCCCCAGCCACAAAGTGGAGCTTGTATGTCACTGTGATCGGAGCTAAACTCTGCAGTCAGACAGACTTGGATACAAATCCCAGCCCTGCTGCTGCTACTGGCTACGTGACCTTGGGCAAGTTACATAACTTGTCTAAATCTCAGTTTCCTTGATTAGAAAATAGAGGCAGTATCAAATGATAAGATCTGCCACATTGCTCTATTGGGGAAATTAAATAAGATTGCCTGATACACACTGAGCATTCGGAAATACACTCCCTGTGACGGAGAGGGTGGGCTTGTGGAATCGTTGTGGTTTGAATATGGTGTGGTACGTTAGTTTCTCTTCTTTTAAGTGACAAGAGTTTGTTTGAATTTTAGAATATTGGCAGGGTGCAGAGTTTAGTCACCATTTTTGATTAGCGTGCTGAACCTTGCTATGAAGGCAAAGGGTCTTACATTCACAATTAGACGTCACGCTAGAACTATTAAAAGACCTCTGATTCATACAGCCATTCACTCTTTTTCCTTCTGGGGCTACCTGGGAAAGCTGCCCATTTGCAGAGAGCTCCTCTGGCTACCTTCCTGTGCCTCTTGAAGCCCTCAAAACAAAGTTCTTAAATATCTCATAATGGGTTTGGGAGATTGTTGATTTTGTTTATAGCATGTCAGAAGTAACAATTTTTATATCACTAATAGACTCATTATGAAGTTTAAGGGATATCCTTAGGTGGTTTCCAAATGGACCAAATATTCATATTTGTTTATAGGCCCTTCTGCCTTCACGGACATTGGACCAGGAGTAAGGAACGATAAACTCTAATCCTAGGCCTGATACTAATTACATGTTTGATCTTGTCTTTGATGGTAATTTGGTGCTTGTCTATCTGCATCAGAAGGTTACTGTCTATGTCATCTTCCAACTCTCAAAATTCTACAGTTGCCCATAAATAAAGCTAATCAACAAGAAACCTATCTTACTTGGTACATAGAACTGAATGTGAAGATACAGGGACCCATTAAGGAACAACGTTCAGGTTGACAATGCTGTGGTACAGCCCCCCACAAGAAGACAGTAATCAGGGTTAAAGTAATAGCACACATACAACTTCCTTTAAAGCATCAAGATAGATAATACCTACATTCGTTTTCTTGAAAAATACTTGAATAACATCTGGCATTAAAAACCTATTGAAATGCCAGTGCTAACATATTCAATACCATGAACCAAAAGGGGAAAACGGAGGCTTTCCTTGCCTGACGTTCAGCGAGGGCACGTGTAGTTGGAATCAGTATTAGAGTTAAGATTCAGTTCAGATCAGCACGTCAGAGGGGCCTGGTCTTCGAGTGAGGAGTTCTCGTGCAGAGCAAAACTTCTGGAGGACCTTGGGGTCTTCCGAGATCTTAAAAGGGACACTTTCAGTCTGAGCTCTTGATGAAAACAGGATTAATGAAATGTCTTAGTTTAAAACCATCTCACCCTGGGAAGTAAAAGAGTTCCTGCAGGACAACTGGCTGTATCGCACAGGTTGAAAGGGGCTATTGAGTAAGTGTTAGCTTCGGTGCTAACCTTCTCTTGGAGGGGAAAATGTTCGTGAACAGTCCTCCTGACTCACCGCAAGCTGGGCTCCTTTGTGCAGAAAAATGAGTCTGAGGTGTCTCTGAAGGAAGATTGGAGACGGGTTGTCAGACGTGTGGCTCGGCCAGGATGGACCTCCGAGTTCGTGCAGATGAACCTGAGCCCATGGCACTGCCTGAGGAGAAACGAGGAATAAGCAGATTAAGGAACTACTTCTGTGGGCCTGTTACTGTTGTCACATTTTCCTTGGAATCCGTGTGCTGTGTGATGCAGACAGATGGTAGATTCCCTAAGCTCGATGAAATAAGAGCGAAGCAGAAGAGAAGACATTTTAAGAATCCTCATCACTGTAGTGGAGTGATTTTTACATAAAATGAGCACTGAGTTGACGAAAATGATCACTAAATAAGATAGAATGAATTTACATAATTTACCCTTCTGAAAATTTAGCTGGACAATGTCCTGAAGTTTCCTTACCTCAATGCACGACTGTGGATATTTACACCACTGAGTAGTTACTTATAGGAACCAACTAAAAACAAACTTCCTCAAGAACAAGTAGCTATGAGAAAGAACTGATTCGAAATTTTGGATATTTATTTTTAAAAAAATATTTCAGGAAAGGGCTTGAAGTAAGAATTCCTTTTCAACTTCTTCTTTGATTGAAGGACCATTATTTTAGGATGGAGTTTGTTCCTAATTACATCAAAGGGAAAACAGTTAGCAATTCTAAAACTTTTACCTCCCAAAATTTTAGATGGATTGCTTGTCAGAATGGTTTTCCAATCAACATGATAGGAAATCTTCCAGTTGATCAAAGACCAAATGTCTATATACTTCTTAGAAGTTTATTTTTTTTCAACTTTTTTCATTCAAATGTTATCCAGTATTTAACATACTGAACCACAAGGAATAATTTTATTGTCCATGTCCCATATGAATATGAAATTAAAATGTAATTTTCATTGATCAATACTCTAGGTTCCATGTCATAATGAATTCCAAGAACCCAATTTTCTGCATCTGTCATGGAAATTGTTAGTTTTCAGTTGTAACAACATTCTTTAGGTGCTCTTTATCTTGCTCTTTTTTTATTGCAAAGTGCAAAAGATTCCTGAACAAATTGCCTGCACGTCAAGAACTTCCTATAACTACCACCACAATCAAGACAGAAAACTGTCCCATCACCCAAAGCCATCCTCCTGCTACCCCATTTAAAGCCACACCCACTTCTTCTCCCATCCACTCCTAACCCCTGGCGAGCACTAATCTTTTCCCTATCTCTATAATTTTATTTCGAGAGGGTTATAGAAATGGAGTCGTCCTTCAGTACGCAACGTTTTTTCCAACCATCTTGATCTCTTGAGTGTCACCCAAGTTGTTGCACCTACCAATACTGCTGAGTACTCTTCCTTGGCATGGATGTACCACAGCTTGTTGATCCATTCACCCACGGAAGGACAGCTGGCTAGTTTCCAGTTTGGGGCTCTTGGGAATAAAGCTGTTATGAACAATCACATACAAGTTCCTACATGAACATACATTTTCATTTCTCTGTGGTAAATGCCCAGGAGGGCAGTTGCTGAATCATATGCTAAGTACATGTTTCATTTTAAAAGTAACTGCCCAACTATTTCCCAGAACGGCTGTACCATTTGATACTCCTCCTAGCAATGTATGAGTTGGTCCAGTTTCTCTGCATTCTTGCCTGTATTTGGTGTAGTCATTAATTTTAGTTTTAGCCATTCTGATAGGTGTGTAGTGATATCTCATTGTGGTTTTAATTTACATTTTCTTAAGGGCTAATGGAGTTGAACATCACTTTACATACTTACTTGCCTTCTCTATGTTCCCTTTGGTGAAATGTTCATGTCTTTGGCCCATTTTCTAATTTGATCGTTTGTTTATTTACTATTGTGCTTTGAAAATATTTTCTCCCAGGTTGTAAATTGTCTTTTCATCTTCTTAAGCGAGTCTTTCTGAGAGCAAACGTTTTTAATTTTGATGAAATCCAAATTATAAGTTTTTCCTTTTATGAATTTCTGCTTTTGGCCTCAAGTTGAACAACTCGGCCTAGTTCTAAGTCCCAAAGATCTTCTCTCTTTTTAAGAAAACTTTTATACTTTTACATTTAAGTCTGTGATTCATTTTTAATTAATTTAGTTAATTGTTATATATAGTGTGAGGCTCAGGTGGGGTTCTTATTTCTTTATTTGTTGTTTATGAATGTCCAATTGGTTCAGCCCATTTGTGGGAAACACTGTCCTTCCTTTACTGAACTCCTTTCACACCTTTGTCAAAAGTAAGTTGAGCATATCTGTGTGGGTTTCTTCCTGGGTTCTCTATTCTACTCCACTGGTCTATGTGTCAATCTCTCTACCGATGTCACACAGTCTAGAAATCAGACTCCCACTTCCTTCTTCTTTTGCAAAATTGTTTTACTGTTCTAGTTCCTTTGCTATTTCATATAAATTGTAGAATAATCTTAGCTATCTATGTCTATAAAAAAACTTGTTGGTATTTTCATAGGAATCACATTAAACTTGTATACCAATTTGGGAAAATCAACATCTTTATTATGTTGAGTCTTCCAATCCATGAACACAGTATGTCTCTTCAGTTATTCAGATTCGCCTTTGATTTCTTCCATCAGCATCTCATAATTTTCATCATAGAGATGCTATACACTTTTGTTAGATGTACATTTAAATACTTAATGTTCTTTATAGTAATTGTAAGTGGTATTGCATTTTTTAAAATTTAGGTTTCTACTTGTTTGCTATTATCTATGTTTAGAACAAGAGAAAGGCAAGCAGATCTAAAATTTGCTCCTGCACAGTCTTTTAAATGGAATGCTTTGAATAGGCGAGTCAATTACATGGTTCAAAATTCAAAATATAGGAACTGGTATGTAGTTAAAAACTTTATTTCCATTTCTTTTGCCTGGCCATCCAATTCATCTTTCACAGACAACTAACGTTGCCTTCTTTCTCATCGTACCAGAGATAAGTTTTGCTCATACATGGTAGAGTGCTCATGCCCCCATTTTTCAGCTCAAATAGTAAACTGAATATATTTTCAGATCTTTAGCAAGGCTGAAAAGAGAGATAGGGTGAGGGAGAGAGAGGAGAGACACATAATATTGGGAATGAAAAAAGAGGAATTAAGTATGATACCCATGTGATAGAGACCCTACACACCCTGATTAAATATTATGCCAATGATTCTTCATATGTCTGTCAATAAGCCAGAAAACCCAAATGAAGTAGATGATTTTTCAGAAAAATACAAGCTGTCTGGATCAGTCATGGTCCAGCCGTGAAAACAGAGCAAGGGCGCCTCTGTGGATAGTCCCGTAGAAAGAATTTAATATAGGAGATTCACTACAAAAGGGGAACTTCAAAGTGAAACAGCAGGTGGTGAGGCAGCCCTTAGATGACTACTGTCAGGAAGCTATAACCACAGCTACAGCCGAAGCGACCAAGGCGGGAGTTGGTGTCACTGATGTGTAAGGACCAGGGTTACCACTGGGCGCTGGGTTTGTGGCAGGGACTGAGGGAGCTAGAGGAGGGGCTAGAACTTCAGAAAACACAGCCACTGTTGGAGAGAGGGACAGGAGAGATAGCCTGCCTCCTCCCTTCCTCCTGCCCATCAGTCTGCTGGTGTTTATCAGTGACCCAAATTACCGTATTTTGCCATGTATCATGGGCACTTCTTTGCTTAAATTGTGAGTGGAAAAATGAGAATGTGTATTATATTCATACATGGGTGGTACTAAGTCCATATCTATATCAATGTTTTTAATTATTTTATTTATGCTTAGGATTTAAAAGTATAACTCTAGAAATCAATAATGATATCTCTATGCAAAATAATACCCCGGAAAATGATAATCAGTAATTTTTATTCACATAAACAATTTTACAAATAAAATTTCTTGTACCTTGTATCTGTTCTTATGTTTTGTAATTATTTGTTACATAAAATTTCTTATACCATAATATATTAAAAAGAAATGCTAAAATTCCTTTATAATACAAAAAAACAAGTACCTAAATATAAACTAATAAAAATTCGAATTAAAAAATGAAAACAAAAGATTCTTTCCCTGAAAGTTTGGGCCAAAACCGTGGGTGCACAGTCTACACAGGAGTGCATTATATGGTAGTTCATTGGATAGGGACTCTCAGAAATGTAGTTTGCAGTGTGAAGGCAGAAAAATGATCTTAAAGCAAATAGGAAAGAAATCACATCCTTAAAACTGACTCAAAAAGAAGAAGAAAAAGAAATACTAACAATAAACCTGTAACCATTAGAGCAATAGCATCTGCAAATAAAATATCTCTATTCTGTCCTTCAGCTCTTAACTGCCGAAGACCCTGAACCCAGACAGTGTTCCAGGAATTAAACAGATAATTCTAGTATTATATTAATTACTTTAGATAGCTGAAAACATGGAAAAGCTGACTAATTCATTTGATACAGCTAGTATAACTTTGAAACTAAAGCTAGAAAGGGATAGCATAAGAAAAGATAATCATAAAACAATCGCATTTCATTTATGACCATAGACAGAAAAATCCTAAGTAAAGCAAGCACAAATTGAATTCAACATACATATATGCATAAATCTATATAAAGGATACATCATAACTGAATGGAGTTTTCCCATTATGCAAGGGTGTTTCAACATCATACATTATCTGAATGTAATCAGCATTGCCAGATTGAAAGAGAAAAATCATTCTCAACAGATGCAAAAAAAAAAATTGGGATAAATTTAAATATTTAAGTTAAAAAAACGTAGTGAATTACAACTAGAAGGGAATTCTTTTAATTTTATTTCTACACTCACCGTTTCCACGCCATCACCTAAGATTTTCTCCTCACCCAATTAAATCTGGCCATAATCATCACCATTTTGCTGCCATATTTAATGGAAAATGATGATTTTAGTTTCTCAGCAGCTTTGACTCAGAGGATCTCTCCTTCTGTCTTGCAATACTTTCTTTCCTTGGCTACGACTCTATACTCCCTGGCCTTTCCTCTGAGGTCAGTGGTCATCCGTAAACATTCTGATTCCCTATCTTTGTGATACATGGAAGTTAAAGTTCCCTGGAGGTTAGCTCCATCTTCTCCGTTTCCCCCTTTCTCTTCATGCAGGCCATTCTGATGATCTCACTCACTGCTGTGATGAGAAGCACCCCGTGTACACTGATGACACCCAAAGACTGAGCCAGATCCAACGCCCTAGTTGACGTCTTCACTGAATGTAAAGTAAGTCCTCAAACCTAATTTGCCCAAAGCAGAACCTTCCATTTCCTTCCTCCTCCTACCAACACACAGCCTTTCCCCTTCCAGGGCCTTCCTAACTCTGTAGATGCAGCTCCATGTTATCAGTTGCTGAGGGCAGCTATGGAGGATCATCCTTGACTGGTCTCCTTCGCTCCACCTGATATCCATCATTCAAAGTCTCGTTGGTTTCATCTTCAGATGTGTATCCTTAATCCAACCAGTTCTTACTACCAGCACAGTCCGAGCCAGTAGGATCTCATGCAACCTCCTGTGCTGGCTTCCCACTGGTCTTTCAGCTCCCATTCTCGTCCCCCTGTGGTCAGCTCTGCCAACAGCAGCCAGAGAGAACTTCTCAAAACACGTTTCAGTTCCAGTCATGTCCCTTCTTACGATTTCCCAGTCTTCTGTTGGTACACAGAGTGAACGCCAAATGTCCTGCTGTCACCTCACTGACTCAGCTCCTACTCTTCTCCCTGTTGGCTTCCACCTAGTCATGCTGCTCTCCATCTGTTTCATGGACACACTAGGTTCATGCCTAATGCAGGCGTTTCTTTAACTGCCTGGTACATGGATGACATTTCTTCCAGATCGTCACGTGGCCAGTGGCGCTCAGCCAGAAGAGGGTCTCATACCTCACCTTCTGGAATCTCAGTGGACAGCCTGCAGTGGGTGGTCTCTTCAGCCGTCTCTGAAGACAGCCGTCTTCTTCAGAGATCATGGTCGTGCCACTTCCTGGGTGTGGCTCGATAGATGACAGTACATACAGCAATGCTTTGTTTGAGGAATATGTAGTAAGATGAAACATGCCCACGAATAAAAGCAGGACATAGGATATACTTCAAATTTTGTCATACACAAGGGCTGTCCAGAGAAAATCCAGTTATAAATGCATCTATTTTTCTTATTATAAGGCTGGATACTTTTTGAACTTCATTACACACACACACACACACACACACACACACACACACGCACACACAGTATGGTAGAAGTAATACCCTTTTTTAAGTAGTTAAAATATTGTTGTGTTACGAAGTTATGATCTTGTAATAAAAGATTTAGTATAGATTACCAGCTCATAAAAAAGGGCATTGCTTCTGCTGGACCACCCCACCCCCACCCCCTGGATAGTTAACATATCCTGCTTTTATATATATATATATATGTATATGTGTACACACACACACACACACACACACACACACACACACACACAAAGGGCAGAAGACAGAAGAAACCCTCCAAAATTTAACAGTGAGTATCTGAGAAGTCAGATGATCGGTAATTTTTTACTTTTTAATCTATCTCTGTATTTTATAAATTGCACAGGAAGCATACTTTCTATGATCTGAAAAGTCCACTTTTTAATAAATGAAGAACCGTTGGCTCTGCCCTCCCTCATCTCAGTGCTTTGTGTCCCACTCCAGTCCCGGTGGCACGAGACCGCAGGGCACAGGGAGAACCCGGGCTACACTCCGTGGCAGGCAACTACAAAGCGCCCTTATGAACTGCCCCCTTGTCCAGACTCTCTGTTCAAAAATGTAGGCAGGCTGAGATGGCCGTGCAGGGCAACACACGAGAGAAGCTAGTGCAGGATCAGCAGTTATACCCCACCTTTGCCCCGATATGTAAATATTCCTTATTATCCATCACCCCAAGTTTAGCCATTGCATTGTCAGGGACTGGTTTGTGACACAAACTGATACATCTGTTGACCCAGGGGGAGGGCTAAACTATAAAAAAAAAAAAGAAGAAGAAGAAAAAGAAAAAAGAAAAGAGGGGTGGATTAAACAAGGAAGAAAAACGACCAACATGTCATAAACGACACGCGCTATTTCTACTTTATTCCTGTTCGTGTGAGGCGACACGTCTGACGTGCTACTGACACTGGTGGAAACACGGTATCGTCGTTGCCTCTAACACCGTGTTGGCGTCCATAATTGTCATTTGGACTTGGTCAATTACTGTTTTAGTTCATGAAAACTATTGCACTTGATTTGTGTTTATTAATTTCTAGGAACTTGGTGTATGACATTTATGAAAGCTTAGGCACTTAATTTTTCCTTTCCTTCATTTAGAGCTTGAGAGCTGTTTAAATATAATTTTCAGCGGTGCGTACGATGCTTCCCGACATACCTGATTTCCCAACTTCCAGCGTGCACGTCCGCCATTCTACGTGATGAACAAACAGTGACTCAAACGGTGGGGGAAGGGACCCGCTATCTGTGTCGGGTTCCTTTATTCAGTCTGAGCTCTCATGTTCCGGTGATGGCGGGCCGAGTTTCCTGCAGGTTGGTAAGTTCGGTGCCGTTGTGGTTCTGGTTCGTGCCCACTCAGTTTGATAGGTAAGGCTTTGCAGGTGTAGCAATCATCAATTTGGTGCAAAACCTCAGAACAAAGTCTAAAAATAGATGTCACTTTGGTAGTATTTTGGGGGGATAGAAGAAGTTAAATAACGGATGAAGTACATTTCTCAAAGAAAATTATTATTTCTCTGATTATTTCCTGAGTATGAAATAGCTGTTACAACAAAATCGGTATTTTTCTTCCTATTTAATTTCCTTAAAAGGACTCCATTTTTCCTAGTCTGTATTTTGGTCATATTAATTAGTAACTCCTTTGAGAGCTGTACAGCTATTGTTCAGATAAGGTTAACTAACTCTGAAATTTCAGCTTTTGAGTTTTCAAATAAACAAATGCTTTGTGTGGTATTTCTTTCAGCATAAGAGTCAATTATTTATTTTGCTTTATTTTTAATCAGAACATATTTGAAAAAAAAAAAAGGTCACCAACTCTTTTACGAGCAATCAGGGGGTAAAAATGGAGCGGCTGACAGTGCTGCTCTTCTACTGACTTCTGTCATTAGAACAGATGTTCTCTGTAACCTTGACCAAACAGCTCCCTCCTCTAATCAGAAAGGAGCAGACTTGGTGGATTTATGATGGATGTCCGTGCCGGAGCTTGGAAGACTGTCTAGGATGGTGGGCTCTTACAGATTCGTGTTTGTGCTGAAATCTAACTTGTAATGCTGATCTTAATTTGCTGTCTATACTTGCACCTAAACCTCGTTTTATCTGTTTTGTTTTGTTTTGTTTTGTGCATAAAAGAGCTTATTAATTGGCTAGTTCAAATATATTTGTCACCATATGAGTAGCTGTGGCTTTAACTCTGTGATGGACTTGCTGATGTCAGCAGCTGAAGGCTGAATGCTGCCGGTATCAGCTGACAGGACACTAATTACCAGTTACGTGGCCGCGGCCTGCTTAAAGAGCTACGCAGGGGGCTACGAGTTAGGAACGCTGGGGCAGCACAGGGCTGATCTGTGAAGACATCTCGAATATGAAAATGCCCCAGAAGTTCTCAGATTGAGCCTCCTGACAGAGATCTGTCTAATTAGGAAGCATCTCTTTAATTGGAAACCACACAGAAAGCCCGGCTGGAGAAGAGGAAGTTAGAGGGAGATGCAGAGCCATCACTAGTTTGGCCGACAGCAAATGCAACCTAAGCATGTTTCTCCGCGTTTAATCAATAGTGGCGCTAGGACAACTCCTCCCTCACAGACAATCTATCTGGTCACACCAGGAGGGAGGGGCTTCGCAGGTGATCTGGATGGAGACCCTCCGCTTCAACTCTGCTTGTGTGGCTTTCCGAGAGCGGAGGCCTGTCCAGAAGCCAGACGCTAGCTAAATTGTCACCGAGAAGCGACATGGCCACGTTCTGTCCCTGAGTGACTAGGGGAGTCACTCTTAGTTCTGAGGTCGTGAGGCATGCCAGTGGAGACAGTGAGGACTTTTAGTTCAACCGAAGGATTGGGTTGGTCAAATCCTGCTCGTAGACCCTGAGGTGTCTGAGGACAAGAACATGTTGGGAACCTTAGATCCCATGTGTGCTCAAGAAAGCCCGACGGACTGCCTGACCCTGGAGACATCTTCCAAACAACAACAGCAATCATAACAAACAAAGACTATAGCTCTCCTCCGAGGCTTAAAACACGTCTGGATGTTTGTTTGCTAAATGTGAGAGGACACCAAACTTTCAACCCCTCAGCGAACTGCCTTTCTCTGTGGTTAAGGCTGTGCCCACTTCTGCGGGCGTGCAGACGGGCACACAGGAGTGGGCAACCCCCTCAGCGGGCTGCCTCCTTCTCTCGCCTGTGTCCGTGTCGCCGCTTGGTATGTGGAGCGTTTTACGGACCAGCCTGCTGAGCAGGATGTTGGTGAGTCATGCCCACTCCCTGCCTTCACGTTGGCACTGTCTCAAGAAGAGAGACGGAGCAGAGGAGAAAAAGGCGTTTTGCAAACACTCGCTTTTGTTGATACATGTTTTATCGTTGCTGATCTATCCACAGAACAGGTAACAGGATGACAGATCATCAGAGGTTACTGCACAAAGATCAACAGATTGATCCCATATACTTTTGAGTCTTTGTTTCAGAATGTGAAGCCCTGGGTAGGACAGAAACAGGATGGCCATCAGGCCAAAGGGAACCCATGGGCTCAGTGTGAGTGCCGAGCAGCTACGAGACGGCAAGCAAGTGACGCACCGCTCTGCTCTTCAGATTTCTCATCAAGGAGCAGCTCCCTGTCTCCATGGAGGCGGCGAGGAGCAGATAAATCACGCCCGCAAGGCTGCTGGCACGGTGCTGGCCGGGCACCACGGGCACTCAGTGACTGCAGCTTGCCTCCCCGACTCGGCCTTAGTTTGCATTCCCCCTGCAGCCGACCCCGAGACACGGATTCCAGGACACGATGCTGCAGAGGAGCACAGAGGTGCAGCCGGATAGGGGGGCAGCCGGCAAGGGCACGCTATTCAGCCAGACACCGTGCGGGTGACCGAGACGCAGTCCCTTAGGGAAACAGGGTGACGCAGGGCCTTGGTTACCCCAGCTGAGGGAGGAGAGTGCTCGGGCAGGACACTGGACTCGCTGGTGGGAGGCTATGGCAGGGTGGAGATTCACTGGCAGATGACCCATCCGCCCTGCACCTTCTGCAGTTCTGCGGGGAAACCCTCAGCACAGAGGTGCAGGCCCGGCCGGTGGGAGTCAGCGGGAGCACAATGGCCTTTCCTAGGGACGTGGGCAGGGCTGTGACAGACACCGCCGGGAATACCAACACATCTAAACCATGGTCGTTCCCACCAAGAAGCCACTGGCCTAATAAGGAAGATAGGACCGCTGACACTTCAAAGGAAAAGGTGTGTGATGCCAAGATGTCTGTGGCTTTGAGGAGCCATCAGCCCCGGGATCTCCCCGGGGTGGCACTCGCGACACTGGGCCGATAGCTCTTAGCTCGGCATCTGATGTGTCAGCATCCAGAGAGTGAACTCAGCGCAGCCGCCAGACCCACATTCCCCAGAACCCACCGTGTCTACGCAGAAACCGGGACGCCCACGTGCTGGTCGTCCCTCTCCCGGGCAGGCCGTGCTCCATGAGACACCGAGCTGTGACCTGAAAGAGGACACACAGGAAAATGGATGCTATTCAGTCACTTCTTCACTGAGATCGCTGGAGGACGTCCTCCCCACTGAAGGGGTGGCCTCGCCGGTCCAGTCATTGAGAGAGAAATAGTTGTCCCCAAGTCTCCATCTGGCTCTGCCAAGGGTGGGTGCCAGCTCTTTAACTTGTGGCTTCCATCAGGGCCGGGTACACGATGGCTGCGAGTGAAGAATCCAGAGTCTGGATACCCCTAGTTCAACTCCTGTCCCACCGCTGCCTTAGCTGTGTGACCTTGGTGGCTATTTAATCTCTCTGGGTCTCACCCATAATGACACCGACGTGGTGGAGCTGTGAGGGTTTCACGTAATACACGAGGCCACAGCGTTTGGCACAGAGTAAAGTGTTAGTCGTGACTGCAGCTGTCTGGAGAAGCCCTTTTTAAGGTGACACAGTTTCTTTAGCTTCCAGCAGATTTTCCTCTGTTCTTGGAACCACTTGATCCCATTAAGGTGTCCTTGCGTACAGTTTTCCTGAAAGGTCTGTCATTCTCGTGTTGGGGGAGGGCAAGACCTCACTCCCCCGTCAGCTCCCCAATTATTCATACAAATGCAAAAGCAGCTCCGCTGCAACACCGCCGGGCAGGGCTCAGGCGACTGTCCGAAAGCGCAGGGAGGTTCAGAGGCTCCCCAAAGCCCCGAGTCCCCAAAGCGGGCACTACGCCTGCCTCTGACGAACGGCGACTCCAGCAGCCAGCCCAGAATTCCACGCTGGGATGGATCTTCACGTGCTGCCCAGCCGAGAGCATCTCTAACTACGTGGCCCTGGAACGCAGGGTGTGGTCCTGCCAACCGTGTGTCCCTGACGACGCGGGGACAGAGCAACACACCAAAGCCCCAGCAGAGTTAGCCTTGAGAAGTGAAGTGTGTTCCTTGGTGGAACCAAAGACCCCAAGCCATCCGGGAGGACAGCAGGGCTCCCCAGGAGCTGCAGGAAGGGTATCAGGACGGGAGGCACACAGAGAACTTCAGGGACGCTCTGTCCACTGCGAGGGCGCTGCCGAGGAGGTGGGCCTAGAGACCCGCCCCGTCCAGGGCAACAAAGTGCATGCAAAGTGTCACCGCCGAATGGGGACAGTGAGAGGAGGCAAGGACGCAGGTGGAAGCAAGTGGGAGAGGAGGGACACTGGGCTGCGGGGTGAGCCGCTCCGGGTCCATTTCACACGAGCCGCGTTGGTGCGCCTTAGCTGGCTTCCAGTGACCTTTGGGCAGGCCAGTCAGCCCCCCTGGGCTTCCTCTGGGTTTGGCTCGCTGTCCTGTTAAGACATATTCCAAGTCCAGCACTACTCTGTGATTCCAAACACCGAGAGAGAGAGACAGAGAGACAGAGAGACAGAGAGACAGACAGAGACAGAGAGAGAGACAGAGAGAGAGACAGAGAGACAGAGAGAGACAGAGAGAGAGAGACAGAGAGAGAGACAGAGAGACAGACAGAGAGACAGAGAGAGACAGAGAGAGAGAGACAGAGAGAGAGACAGAGAGACAGACAGAGAGACAGAGAGAGAGAGACAGAGAGAGAGACAGAGAGAGAGAGAGACAGAGAGATGGGTGGGGGGCGAGCAGAAGAGCTGCCCCGGGTGGAAAACAGGAATGTCACTGTTCTGTAAAACGTCCCCCCACCATCAATCCGGCCCCGACGAGAAAGCGAAGCGCACTAAAATGAAGCCAGTTAACACTCCTTACTACCGCCCCGTCCTAAGTCATCGTTAACTCAGAGAAGGCAGAGGGCCGAGCGGCTACAGGACTTGCTTCTATAGGCCGGTTCGTCCATACCCCCCAAATTTAATTTCATAAACCCAGGAGCCCGTCCATGCTTCGGGCGCACCGGGGCTGCGGGCTCTGCCGTGCTGGCGGCTCCATCGGTGAGGCCCGCGCCCTGCCACCAGCTGGGCCCGCGGAGCCCTGGGTGACACGACGAGGGCAGTTTGGGTGGGGGTGGGGCACAGCCTGAGCAGAGGGGGCGTACGGGAGGATGGGAGAGAGAACATGCCAACAATGGGAATGGGCAGCTCTTAGGTGTTGCCGGGACAGAGGGAGATAAATGCGGGCGCTATGGAGTGAAGAGGGTGTTTTTCACGTGGGAAAATGACAACATGCTGGACACCAAGGGGAGAACTCTCCAGGAGAGAGGGAACAATCGATGGCACTGGAGGAGGGACAGGACGCTTGCTGGGACAGTGTCCTTGAATCGTCAGAGAGGAGGGGACCCAAAGGTCGAGGACGCGGGCACAGGCAAGTAATTCTTGAATGCAGCATTGGGAGGATCACTTCTGTTTTCTCAGGGAAATGGGGAGCAATGCCGTCAGCTGACAGCAAGGATTGGGGAGACGATGTTGGAGGTTTAAAGCAACAGAAGATGTGACCTGGGCGCCTGGGCATGTGGCACCGTGATGCAACCAGGATGGGTGCCAGGCAATCTCAAGGACCATTGGAGGCTCGTGGCCATGAACTTAAAGTAAAATCAGTCGCATACTAAGCTGTTTTATTTTGCTGGCCGTGTTTGGGTGTTTTCCTGGCCAAGCACCTAGCAGGCAGAGTGGAAATTTAACTGGGGTTTTAGTTTGGTCAAGGCAGTGTGAGGGACAGAGGGACAGGGAGGCAGGTGTGTCAGCTAGGGTCTGACCATAAAGCCAGACTCTGGAATTTCAACGGGACAGGTGTGGGGAGAGCACGTCACGGGGGTCGGACCGCGAGAGGTGGTGGGAGTGCTGGATTGAAGGACCGTGTGTGCTGACGTGCCGGAGCAAATGAGCGCGGAGGATCACAGGTGGTGGGAAGAGAGTGGGATGTCTGAAACTAAGATTTTTGGGGTGTTGCAAGTATTGATACCGAAAGGGTCAACGCTATGACCGTAGAAATGAGTATCAGAGGTTGAAGGGAGGATAAAGCCGTTGGAGAAAAGAAATGAAGGAGCTGAAAGGCCAGGGTACTGGAAAGAAGTTGTGGTTGCTAAAATCATATGAATAACATGGGATTGATTTTGAAGACAGTGATAGTGAATCGGGTGGTAAAGTGTTCAAGGAACAAGGGGCAGTGGCTTAGGGGTCAGTAGACAGCTGAGACCAGGGGTCAGTAGACAGCTGAGACCAGGGGTCAGTAGACAGCTGAGACCAGGGGTCAGTAGACAGCTGAGACCAGGGGTCAGTAGACAGCTGAGACCAGGGGTCAGTAGACAGCTGAGACCAGGGGTCAGTAGACAGCTGCAACTACGGGGAGTGAGATTCAAAGCTGAGTATTTTTTGGAAGAAGAGAATAAGTGCTGTCTTGACACAGCAACGTGGGACATGAGGACACCTATTCCGCCTCTGGTTCCACAGTACAAAGAGTAAATAACTACCAGGCCACCTGTGAGAGCTCTTGGCAAGACATGCCAAGGGGGAGCCCAGGGGTCAGCCTAAGGAAGGTAAAGAAATATTGCTGGAAGGGTTTGAGGATGCAGCGCAGCACACTAGAGCCCGTGGACCCCGTTTGGGTAATGTGCTATGGAGAGGTGTGGAGTTGAGCCAGAGAGCAAGTGAGACTTGCTCTTGACCCTGACCCTGTTGCTGGTCACCTGAGGAGTGGTAGGCTTACTCTGAACACACGTTCTTGTCCTTCTGCACCTGGACTGAGCTTTCTCCGGGCCAACAGATGACCTTGGTTAGATGCGTCATTACGCAATGGAGGCCTTCCTCGCCCCAGACTGGCATTGCTTACCAGACTTCCCAGTGCAGACGTACTCATTCCAAATTAATACTGACGCTTCATTAAAAGGAAGCACCTTCAGCCTGACCTTCAGTAAGATTGGCTTAATTCTGCTTTATGACAATACCATCTATGTGCAACAGCCTTAAAGAATGAAGTTCAATAGTCAAAGGCAGATGACTTTCTAATACACTTTTAGTATTAAAATTTTGCACACCCAAAGACTAGGGATTCAATGTGGACCCTTGTACAAGTGGTCCGACCTGGGAAGAAGTTGTGACACACGCAAAGCTTTCTTTCTTTCTTGTTTTAAGGACAAAGGAATACAATAAAAGGCCTTTCACACAATAGGACATTGGGATTGAAGCCACATCTCTGCAAACATTTTCTAGCCTCACTCACGTCTTTCTAGAATCACTCACATCTTGCTCAAAGGAACTAAACTTGAGGATTGTCACACTGACCAGGCATCCCTTGTCCCTGATGTCAGAGCTCCCTTCAAGACTGCCTCTGTCACAGCCAGCAGGATTGCGGGGCAGCTGATGACATGTGGGCTTGCATCAGCCAACGTTACGTGTTTGTCAGATAATTTCATTGAAGCTGTCTAGAAGACTTTGCTGTTAATAATCAGTTACTTTTAACTCATGTGTTCATTTATTGAACATTCGTTAAGCAACTACTTTTTCTTTTTCAGAACAGTGTTTAGCCAGGAGGATACCCAGCCAAGACATGGTCCCTGTCCTCGTTTTGAAAACGAGGTGAGGGCAAGGTGGGGATGGGCCCTGAAAATCAAGAGACTTGCTGATGACTTCTGTCAAGGTTCTAGAGAAGCTTATCCCACAGCTTTTTTATGAGCACTTAGACAAGAGAGCATGATTACTGGGAGTCGGTGTGCATCCTCCAGGGGTACACTGAGCCTAACCTAATGTTCTCTTTTGAGGAGGTTTCTAAACTAGTGGATCAAGGAAATAATGTAAATCAGGTGGCTCAAGTAGCATTTGAGAATCTCACGTTTTCCTTATGGACTTACAGGAAGATGAATATTAAAACAGTAGGTGGATTCTTGGCTATTTAATTCTTTCTTTCTTTTTTATTCATTCACTCAACAAATGTTGATGATGCCAGGTAAACACTGTGTAAGGTACTCTGTTAGGGTTGGGGGTGCATAGAGGATCCCTGCCCTCATGAAGCTTACCATCTCCAGCAGGTTGAGACAAGTACTATGCAAAATAGACACAATGACATGGGTGATAGGCAGGAGAATCACATTGGTGAGTGGATTAGTGTAAACCCAAAACGAAGCTTCTAGTGGTTTGGGTGGCAGGCTTGGACTTTCCCAAAGTTTCCTCAGTAAACTGGATGAAAATACAGAAAATATTATAATATTGGGGGGATTAATTTGTGCTCATATGTTAGAAAACATGCAAAATAAGCCTCAAATATATTAAAAGTACTACATAATTCAAAATTATATGAAAGTCTGGTAGAAAAAAGAATAAAATGTTGGTAGACCTGTGGAGGAATGATAATGTTCTCAGCCATAAAGAAACATAAGCAACCTAAATAGAAAAGGCTGACAAATGACAGGTTTGCGTAAGCAGACTCTCAGAATACCCACACAATGCAAAATCACCTCGCCGACACGCTAAGGAAAAGAGTCAGGCTGTGGAAAAGATCTGCATCAAATATGACAGAATAATATCTCTAATACATAAAAAAACTGGATTCAGATTTATGAGAAAATACATGATGAATAGAAACAATAATTCACCAAAGAGAAAATACACAATATACTTAACAGACATGCTCGCAGGAAGAAAGTTCGCCCTTTGCAGAGCGTGGGGGTCTCAGAGGGTCTCTGGGTACGGTCTGCCTTTATAATGGATGGAGAGCTCTCAGCAGAGAATCGCCACCAATAGCAGAGAGGGTCACCTCCCCCAGGATGTGTCCCCCCACATCCTTGGCGCTCCCACAGGCTCCTTGGTATCCTTCTCTCACTGTGCTGGGTACTTTGTGTTCTAATTAGATGCCACATGCAGATCTCTCTCCACCAGATTGAAAGCATCTTGAGTAGAAGAATCACAGCATGTATCTTTGCATTCCCTGAACCCTGAGAGGGGCTGATATGTGAAATAAGTGACATAAATGTTCTTGATCGAGGGACAGTGGGTCATGGGGAAGCCACGGGGTGATCTGAACCCAGCAAAGTAGTGAGTAACATTGTGACCTCCACAGCTCCGTGCAGGCTGGCTCTGGGGGCTCCTCTGTGCAGGAAAGCATTACCCCTCCCTACATCTCCTTATCATTAAGAAGAGTTAAGAGGTGACACCGAAGCTTTGCACAGTCCTGGTAAGACCCTTGCCCTTCCCTCCATCCTCTCCAAACACTGGCAGCCTCAGCCTCCTGAGACCATGAGGACCAACTGCATCACAGTGTTTATTCCTGTTTATGTCCATCAGCGTATAACCACTCTCTCCTCCTGCCCCTTTAGGTGGCCACAGCTCCTGTTTGCTGCTAGCCCCTGGGCACCACATCACCCTTTGTCAGTTCCCTTAACCCCGGCCATACCTGTAACAACCCCTTTCTGTTACCCAGTTAGGGTGTGCCATCTGCTTCCTGCTGGGGTTTTGACTGACACATGCTGAATAATTCGTCGTTGAATGAATGTCTTTGAATCTCTATAAGAAAACCAAGATCACCGCAAGTACTCTTTGCAGCAACGGTAGTAGCAGCGGGGACGGTAAGACTTTCCCCAATGTGACTCTGTAGCAGAGAAGGGAGGAGAAGCTAGCTATCAAAACAGGGCAGAGGACATGGGGACAGCCATGGAGGTAGGGGACGCAGAGACCCAGGCCCTGAAGCGTGGAGCCCAGCCCAGAGCAGACACGGTGGGAACTACAGTAAAGGAGACACCACCGGTGAGACACTTCGAGAGACCCAAAGAAGGCACGGAGTGGCCTGTCAGGCCGTGGAGTCATCATTCTGGAGGTGGAGACTGAGCCAGAGGAATAAGGCCCGCCCTCTGGGCTCCTCCTCCGCCCCGCCCACGGCTGCCTAGTCGCCTCAGTGAGCATGCGTGGAAGTAGTCTTCAAAGAAGGGGAAGTGAGAGCAACCTGGGTCATATTGCCTCTGTAAAACCAGCAGTTATATAACTGGGGAAACTAATCTGCTCGTGGACTTTGGTAACCCTGTAAATCAACGCGACTCTTTCAGAAAGCTCGTGGCAATATGTATTCCAGTCTAAGTAACTCCTCTTGTGACCCTGTCATCCCATTCCTAAATGGTCATCCCATTCCTAAATGCTCATCCTAAAGAGAGTGTTTAAAGACACATTGGCAATACAACAGTATTGCTAGTGTTGGATGTGTATACTCTATGATATTCAGTAAAAAGAATAAAATGTAAAAATATACATACAATGCACAATACACAAAAATAGGCATGCATACAGGTGAAACCTGAAGAGAATGAGCAGAAATGAAAACAGTATCAAAGAATGACATTTAAATGATTTTTCCTAAATTTCTTTAATGTTTAAGTATCTACAACATTTTTACAGTCTAATGTGAAAAAGAGAAAAGTGCTTTCTAAACTTTAAGGAGATGGAGTTGGGAGCTCAGGAAGGTCAAGGTGGCTAGAGTCCATTGGGCAGCGGCACAGAGAGAGTCACAGAGCTCAGCAGCATGCACCCCTTGAGTCATCAGCTAAACAATGATGGGTGCACGTGTGTGAGAAAACCCGAGACAAGGAAAAGGACCACCCAGAGCAGAGGTAGCAATCTGTAGAGATCACATAGAGCTGGGAAGTTGGTGTTTTGACCAGCTAGAGTGGGAAAACCTCACAGTACACAGGGCATCATAGGATACTCAGAGGGTATTGCTTCAATAGAGGGAAAAAATTAATCCTGGACTAAAGAAATTGAATTGAGTTTAGAGCCTTCTCACAAAGAAAACACCAGGCCCAGGTAGCTTCACTGGTGAATCTACCAAATACTTAAAGCAGAATTAAAACGATCAAGTGAGGTTTATCCTAAGAACATCAAGTTGTTTTGAAATACAAAAATCATTGTAATCCAGCATATTGAAAAGAAAACCATATGATCACGGCCTCAGATGCAGAAAAAGCAGAGGACGCCAGATTATGGCGGGGCCGGGGGTGGGGAATGCCACAGATACACCAAGAGAACTAGAGTGGAGACATGAAACCCTGCAGAAAGTGCTCCTCCTAGGACCTTGTCCTTGACTACCAAGAGAGTCCTTAGTAACCTTCCCACAGATTCCCATTTTTTGCTTAATATAGTTGGAGTTGGATTTGTGGGTCCTCCATAACACAGGATCCCGGAGAAGTCACACCCAGACTTGAGTTATGATAATATTACCAAATTATAACCATACATGCTTATGATTTTTGTAATAAAAGCTTTGGTATATAGATTACCAGCTCATAAAAAAGGGGCGTTATTGGTGACAGACCCCGTATACTCTGGGGGTTTTAGAACCCAGGGCAGCCAACAGCCATCTGACCCAAGTTCATACAAAACACAGGGGCTATGCTGAGTGAGTTTTAGTGAGTGAGCAGGGAATGGCTGAGCCCTGCTCTCCAGCAGTTGGGCTGGGCACAGAGGCCAGAGGCCACAGGTTCTGCCCCAAAGAGGAGCTGCAGGAGGCAGCACACAGGGTGTGAAGCTGCTGCCTTTGGGGAACTAGAAGCTTTGTTTCCACTGCAAGTTGCCTGGCTTGACCTGCCCGATCCTGTCAGGCAGAAAGATTATCCAGTTGTGGGAGGAGTCATGTACTGTCTTTTCTTCCGAAGGCTTCTTGGGACACCACAGAAACTACAGGAGGCAAGGGACATTTGCAGGTTATTCCGCCATCTGTTCATTCACACTTTAACTTGTTACACGTCATTAAGGTGAAATAAAGAAGGCTCTGATGAAAGGAAGAAGGTCTGGACCTGATTAGCACAGCAAGCGATGGAGGGTTGGTTGCAGAGGGCAGGAGACAAGGGGAGCAGGATGGAGCCGACCTGGGAGAGTTCCATGCCGGGGAAGGGCGAATGGACCCATGTGGACAGAGCACAGCTCGTCACCACTGCTTTTCCATGGTCAGTGGAAAGCTGACTTCCTTAACACTCAAGTGAGTGCACAGGTGTTTCTCCCTGTCCTTGTGCCATCTTTAGAGAAGCAGTGAGTATGGGTGAGGCCCCCACAGCAAATTAGAGGCTCCGGCATGAGGAGATGCAAGAAGGAAGGACACGGCCTTTACATTCAGATCAGGACCTTGTGGCACACATGGCTAACTGACCACTGAAAGTCACACTCCCCTCGAAGCAGAGAAGCGATTGGCTGCAGGTCCCTTTGCATCTGTGTGTGGCCATCAGAATGACTGGCGCAGGAATATAAAGGCAGGAGATGTACTTTACTTCCAGGCGAGAAAGTTTTTTTTAAATCATACACTCATCTCTCATATTTTAACATTTTACATGTTCCTATTTAATAATGTTCAGTTATGTACAGAAAATTCTTTCCCTTACTACTTCCAGGATGATGTAATAAAGAATTTCAAACAATTTTTATACCTTTATAACAGTTACTACTAATAACTTTCAGAAAGTGTGTATACACAGACACACCCACTCATCCCTAAGAAACAAACATGCATGGGATTCCCACAACAGAAAGCAATCCCCACTGAAGATAAACTCACACACAAAAATTACAAATCACATGCTTTGCTGTGAAAAAAGACTCAGTAAAAACATCAAACAGAGACATGAGATAATGCAACAACCTGAAAGAAACAATAAGTTAGCTACACTTAAAATTATGAAAGAGATTACATTTGGAATAGAAACAATAAGGAGAGAAAATAACCTATGGGGGGGGGGGACATAAAAATTAACGGGAGGGAAGGAAACGGAGATATAGAGGAGGGTCCATTTTTCGTTCATTAATTGATTCAATAAGTGCCATGCTAGGTGCAGGCAAAGAATTAAACAAGACATAAAGAAATTGGAAGAATCAAAAAGTCAAGAGGGTGAGGGGACAGGAGGATAGGAGGAGAAGACTAATCCTGTTTCTTAGCAGCCAAGGCAAAGAGAAAAACACATTGTACTTACCACACAAAAGTAAACAAACAATCAAACAAAATACGTTTACCAAGAGAGATGGACGGTTTAAGGTCCTGAGGTCTAAGACAAATTTATTTGGGGAGCATTTTTATATAAGGTTGGGTAGTATCATAAACTCTGTCCTCAGCAGTAGATTTACCCAAAATGCAGAAGGTTCACATTTGGCTTTTGCTTGATCAGCCCTTGATGAAAGCTGAGAATGTGACTTAAATCATGAAAAAAAAAAAAAAAATCCTCCAGAAAGTAAAGATAATAATAGTATGGTTTTTAGGATGACAAAGCTTACTAGAGGAAAAAAAAAAAACCTTAAACACAATGAAATTACATAGTAATGTGTATGTTAAGAAAATGTTGTAAAATTTTGAAACAATGGAGAAAATATCATTCCGATTCTGGGTTTCTCAGCCAGAGACATTTGTTGACATTTTGTACTGGACAATTATTTGTTGTAGAGAGCGGCCAGAGGCACTGTGGGATGATTCACAGCGTCTCTGGCCTCTGCCCAGTAGATGTAGTAATATCGCCCACCTTCTCCCCTCCCCCTTCATTCCCTTTGGTCAGTTGTAGCAAAGATAAATATCTCTAGGTATTGTCAAAAGTCCCCTGGGGACAAAAATCAACTCTATTTGGTAACCACTGTTCTAATCATAGCAAGTAAAATAAAATTTCTTTCATATTTGAGTAGTCCATTGCAATCCTTTTCATGTTATACTTACGTGTATTCATTGATTATGTTCTGTTTTCTCATTCAAAGAATGTTGTAGATGACTAGAGAGGACTCCTGGCATTTGAGAAGGATGCCTAAGACCTTTGTAAATCCCCAAAGAGGCAAATGCCACTTTGTCACATAACGTGTCACAGTTTTGCTTGAGAATGAAGAAAGAACAGTGAAGACTCAGATTAGGAGCAGGAGATGAGGTTCATTCAGTAGCTAAAGTGTCTGGTGTCTCCAACTTTGCAGCTCACTTTAATCAAATTTGTCATAGCTACACTCCATAGCATATAGGTCAAAGGTCCCTGGACTCTCTCTAGAGTAATTCAAGCAGTGAATCCAATGCTTCAAATGCCAAGGGACTGCTGTGGCTCTCAGGGCTGTGCTGTACACACGTGACCGTCCTTGGAAGGATTGGGGAGGACTATGAGTGCAGCAGGAAAGCCTAACAAGGCTTTCATTGATGCAAGATAAGGCCATCAGCCTGCATAGTTTTCAAGTGGTTTGTTTAGTAGACACAAATACTTCAAAACATAGGGAATGGAGTAGAGGGTGATGATTAAAAAAATACAGATGCAAATTTAGAGGTTGGCATGCAAGTTGAATATCCCTAGTTGATGGTCGACACCATCTCCAAGGACCCCAAAGCTCATGCAGCTACATGACCCAGCCTGGGGACTGCAGAACCAGCCAGGGAAATGCGCCTCTTGCACTGACGAACAAATCCTTTCTGCTCTAGGATGAGCTCGGTGGTCTGCTTAGACTCAGGACCTGGGAGACAATCTGAACATGACCTCAGGCAGTGAATGCCACACTGAAAACCTTCACGGGTGCAGACAGAGCATGCTATTATGGAGGAGATGGGATCAGGAGTAAGGTGGTCTCTGTTCTGATACGGACTTTGCTGCTGACCACCTCACCTCCCTGAGCAGTCGTTTGATTCCTGCCAAGTTCAGGTTCGCATTGGAGTTACCTGTGAAGGCTGCTGGGTTGTGAGAAATAGACAAAAATAAAGAGGGTGGAAGCACTTTGGAAACCTCAGAGTGCCAGGTATCTGTGGCAGGTGCACGTCATCGCTGGCCATACAGAAAGCAGCAGCTTTTCACAGCCAGCATCACGCAGCCGCTTGTGACGTTGCTTTCTTCTGAAGTCTTAGAAGGCCAGCAGCAAGGGTGAACGTAGGGCTTGGGGATTAAATCACAATGTGTTTGTCTTTGTACTCACACGCAGAGGTTAAACGAGATGATGAAATATCAGGGAAAACTGTTTACAAAGTTTTCAAGTCATTTAAGCCTTTAGTCCCTGCTTGTTCTCACTTCTGATTGCCCAATACTTGGCGTTGCATGGGACAGAGAAAAACACAGCCTTCTGTGCCTCTCTGCCACATACAGGGCCCCTTACAAAGTCTCCTAATCTCTCTAGACCTCAATGCCCTCACTTGTCAAACTGGAAATTTGGGGCATGCCTACCTCCTACGGTGTGGTGAGGATTAAATGCAACAATATGCTTGTATGACAGAAAGTACAAAGCCTTTTGCAAATATCAGCTTATTATTTGGCAAATTTATTGTTCATTATCAGCTCCATTGCTACTTACCATAAGGATGGGTGAAGAAGGTCAGAGATACTAATGCATAAAAAAATTGTTAGAGACTCGCCTGTAGGTTTTCAAAGTGCGTACCACTTTGCCTCTGTCACCATGAACTGAAGTTTAGCTGTAAATTGAAGTTCTGTTCTACTGCTGTGAAAACGTGAATGAATCCCAACATATTTTCTGCAAAAATGAACGCCTCAAAAGAACACACAGAATATAATTCCATTTATATGAACTTCAGGGAAACAAACACAACCGATAAATTGCGTGATACCACTTAGGTGGTAAAATTACAAATAAAAATGCAGGAGACGGGGGATGTTAGGGAGGATATAAAGGGTGTCTTAAAAGTTTTCGAAAATGTCTTTCTTAAGTTGGACAGTTGGTATAAGTATGATCGTTTTATTATTTTCATTTAAACTACAGTTTCAATAGTGATAATTTTAAAATAGTTAAATGAGAATATAATAATAATAATTATTATTATTATTATTATTATTTTTTTGCTTTTTTGGTATGTGGGTAGCTCCCTGGCTGGGAATCAAACCCAGGCCGCAGCACTGAGAGCGCCAAAGCCTTAGCCACGGCACCACCAGGGAACGCCCAAGAATGTAGTTATTGAAGCTACATATATCAGTATGTTTGTACGTAGACACGTATACTACGTACACAGGCTGTTGGGAAAAAATCTACATAAACGCCTCTATTTTTCATATTGTATGGCTAGATACTTTCCGGACAGCCCTCATGTATGTAAGCACTACACACACACACACACACACACACACACACACACACACACACTATGTAATATGTATATATATTACATTCAATATATCTGATATACTTCATAAAATGTTCTTAAAGGGTCTCCATGCCTCTCAAATCATACTATAATAAAATCTGACTGATGTAATTCTTTGTTCCTCAGTTTGGATCGTCAGCAAGCTTGAGCTGGCACCGCTGTCCCCCTCCCTGCCTCTGCCCCACCCTGGTCCGACTTCTCGGTCTCTCCCCTTTGCCCTGCATTTCCCAGCGGACTTCGCCCTCGGGAAGGCACGCCCTCCCCGCTCTCCGCCTGTAGGCCTCAGTTTAAGCATCATTGCTTTTAGGGCGTCTTGCAACTCCTCCTCCGAGGTTAGGTGCTCCTGTGTGACAATCGCGCAGAGCATCCCGTATGTCTCCTTCCCAACAGTCACCGCACTTGACAACCCTTCCTGTCTGTCTTCCCAGCAGACTACACGCCCCGGGAAAGCACCGCCAATTGGGTCTCTTCCTGCTCAATGGGGAGCGCTTAGCCCAGGCCTCCCGCCATCGTGCCACAATCAGCTGAATGAATGAATAGGTGGATGGATGACGGGCAAAGCCAGTGGATTCCCACTGACAGGGGTAAATACGAAAATATAAAACAAATTTGAGCAGCCACACTTTGGGCATGGCTTCACCTACTCCTTTCCCAGAGTGTGATGACCAATTAGCACCAGCTCTACAGCCGAAGGAGTTCTCGGTGAGGTTCAGGTCTGTGGCCTATAACCTGGTCTAGCACTGGCCTCTTACTGACCGTATTAATAATAGTTGGGACTGGCATGGTGATGTCACTTTAAATGCCATCGTGAGATCTTTCTTTCACTGCTCTGCAGGAAGAGGAGCAGATTCCTCCCAGAGAGGGGCACAGGATAATGCATTATCTGAGTTATCACTGTTCAATCAAAAAGTGCAGGAAGGAGCCACATAACTCATCCAGACAGCAATCACCGTGGCGTTATGCAGGTCTCTTACGTAGGTGATGAAACGGCCAAATTCCCCGACAGTGGTGAATTACTCCTCGTGTCAGTAACAGCGGTGCCAAAAGAAGTGTCAAGGCCATGGACACGGAGAACGAGGGGCTCTTCAAACCGCCCGAGTCAAAATTTGAGACGTTTCATTGCTTTCTTTTAATCTTGATCATTGAGGTTTAAAAATGAAATTACAGGGACCCTAAGCCCAGGCAGTGGCGAGGGCGGTTCATTTCTACTCAGCAATGGTATTCGCGGGGTGGCTGCCGTCCAGGCCAAATCGGGGGCCCCCACCGCACTGCTCCCCACCGTCGCGGGGCTCAGCTGCACCTCACGGCCCACGAAGGGGGTGTGACATGTGGGCTTTTTTGCCTTTTTCATCTGTAGTCAAATAATTCCGCAAATATATCTCCCTTTTTCTCTCATAGTTAAAATATTGGCCTGGTGTAATAAATCTCTGACTTTTTAAAAAGCCTTGTGCCACGAGAGACAGGCTAACATGTGAGTTTGAAATCTAGTGATTAGGAAGTGTTTAGAATGGCCTTGAGAACTGCACGTAAAACATTAAATTATACCCCTATTCTTGTTTAGTTAAACTTTTTAATGTTTTAGAAAGCCCTTCATAATATTATGGATAAGTAAATTCTTGGGACTGATTTCAATTTGAGTCAAATTCCAGCTAATAATGGTAAACCCATAAACCTTCTCCTTAACAGCCTGTAACACTAAACTGAAAACAGCATTCTGAAAGCACACTCTTAGGCTGTCTAGTCATGAACGAAGCATTACAGACTTTCAACAGATGTCTTTAATAGACATTGTTATTAAAAAGAATATTACAGAAAATAAATTTCGACTGTTAGTCCAGCACAGCGACTAAAGGAATACTGCTGCATGTTCAGATAATACATCTATACTTAATTGGAGGGAAAGAAAAATCCTTGAACGTTATTATCTCCTCGTAGTAGCCATGTACTCATTTACCCATCCAGCTCATTAGCCCAGATTAGGATTTGTTGGTGCCTCCGCCATGTCATAAGCCCCAATTTTCAGGAAATTAAAAGTTGGTCAGGAAAAAAAAACAACAAAAAACCCCCCTCCAGTTAACAAGCATCAGCCGCAGAACAAATTCCTTATAAAAATCTTAGGGGAAAAAAAAATCAGCTCTTTTTCAGTTATGAGTGCCAAAAAAAAGTTTTGTGGTTTCAGGCACTTTCGAGTTTTATAATTTGAAAATAAGTTACACTTTAAGCAGAAAAAGAACTTTAAAAGTTCCAAGTCCATAATATGGATTCATGCCTTTGGTATGTTTTGAAGATGATACAAAGCTAGTAAGAACGACCAAACGATTTGCTGGGAAATGTGTTGTGCGGGACTATTAAACAACAACAACAAACAAACAAACACAAACCTCCCTAACACACTACTACTTATGCCAGCCTTGAATTTTGGTTTCTGCTTTTACGCCTACACTATGAAAAATAGTTTACAGCCTAGTCGGTTAGGTAAGAACTGGAATTGACCTGACGTCTCTCATTCTAAGGTCTTACGCCGAGGGGAAAAGGCCCACATTTCTGGTCAACGCTTTGTCCTTGAGTTTACCTAACGTAGGTAAGTGAGAGCTCCATGGCCAGTAAGATGACCCTGAAATGGTCACAGGGACAATGTGAAGGAGGGTCTTAACCGAGAGGGTCCGGCAAAGCCCAGCTGAAGGTCCTGGCTGTCCCAGGTAAGGGCCCGTGTGCGGCGTGCTAGGCTGTGTTCAGGCAGGTCTGGGAGGCGCGGATGAGTCAGCACTTCACCCTGGGCACTCCTGCCAGGGCCGGGCCTGCGTCTCCGGGGAGCAGAGGAAAGCGCGGGCTTCAGAGCAGACACACACGGAGCTGACCCTCGTTGGGCAGCTTACTGGTCGCGGGACTCGGGACAGTTACCCGAGCTTCTGTTTGTTTATCGGTGAGATGAGGCTGAAAGAAATATGCACTTCACGGGTAGTTTTAGGGGTTGGCAAGGAGCAGGAATCAATGCACATTAGCTATTAGTAGTAGTGTGCTCAAGTTCCCAATCTTGCTTCCCAATTATTTCTAAGTTACATTTTCGGCGTACCGCCTGAAAGGCTAGATCTTCGTGTGCATGCAGGAGACAGCGGGCTGGGATCCTTTACTTCGTACATGTTTTTGAACCCAGCAACAGTGAAGGGGGCCAGTGCAGGATTCAGAGAGCCTGCTTCCTGCCCTGCCACTCACAACGCAAGCAAGCTGCTTACGCCTCTCTGACCCCCAGTTGTTTGGTTTGCTTCTTTTTGTTCATCTGTAAAATCGAATGGTAAGTCTCACCTCCCTCCCATAGTTCCTGGCAGGATTGAATGGGAAGAAACACGTGAAGACGTTTTGAAAATTCTAAAGCACTTAGTGGAAATAAATTTGAGTATTTTTATCATGCTCCAAGTCACTTAGGATGAGATGTGTATGTCCATAGTATTGCCCTTGAAAGTGTATTCTCACTTGGAACTACTGTTATTTAGTACTCATTTATTAATAGATATGAAATTAGCTTTGATGACAGATTTTGTTCACAATAAAATGAAACGGGTTCATGGTTTAGTAGAGCTATTCAGCTTTTCTCCTGTTCTTGAAAAGTTGAAGCTTCACGATTTGTTGGAGCAAAGAAAAGGGATGTATTGCTTAATAACTGTTGTACTAAAGTTCACCAAATTGTTGTACTTGATGTTCTGGCATTTATTGCTTACACAGAATATATGTTTTCCACCTGGCCTTCTTAAATACACACACACACATACATGCACACACATACACACAAAACTCAACTTGCCTTCACCAAAGGGCTCATACTAGCATACTTAGAATAACTAAAGAAATTTAATTTGTTGGAAACTTCAGGGCTTTAAGAGCTAGTCTCAAGTGACAGAGTTATTGAGAAATTTTGACCAAGAGAAGAACCTTTCCTTAGGAAAAGGGACAAACATTTTGTGTAAACACACTGGCTGCTTCCTCTGGCCGGGTTATTTGTGCTTAGTCATCGGGAAAGTTTGAGCTGAACTTTGATCAACAATCAAAACAGCAATGACTGAGCCGCCGACTGCCGACAGCTTGGATGGAAAAGCACGCATGCCTGAAAGAATAACTCGAGGCAGCAAAATGCTTTCCTGGGGAGTGCCAGCCCTTTGATTTTATGATCACACCTAGCATAGCCCCTTTGGGATCAGGTCTGCTCTGCCCAAGGTGTAAGGAACTCTGGAGGTAGGAGGGAATCACCATCCAGACCTCCGCACGTCATCGAGCCATCCGAACGCCCAGTGTCCTTCATACACTTACTTTCTGCCAGTCTTCACGGAAGCAATCAATGCACAATAAAGAGCGATTGCCTCCTTGCTATAGAATTACTGTCTCTCAGCTCCACACCCACCCTGGTGTACATGGCTTTACAACTCTGGAAATGGGACTCTGCAAACCATGCTTCTCCTTTGCCTGCAGCTCCATGTTCAGATGGAGTCATCGTGGGCATTGGTGGGAGCCTGCAAGGCTGGAGGAGCAGGGGCTTCCTCCTTCCTGGTTGCTCCCTCTCGGTGTGAGGTCTGTGTGTCTGTGTGCCTTTGCTAAGAGCAGCCCCCCAAGACACACTTCCTCGGTCAGCAGAAGCTGTGCTTTCCCACTGCAGCGAGTGAACCTGGTACTCAGCTGGCCCAACGCACAGCCACGCTGTGTGCTCCCCCAGTGACCAGAGCCAGCCGAGCAGCACGCACTCCCAGAGGTCTGAGTTCTAGCTCCGCGGGGCACCTTCTCCAAGCTTCTAGATTTGCGTAATTCCATCCTCTTCCCTTCTCCCCCAGCCCTGGCTTCTTATTAAAACTGTCTTTTTACACTTTTAGTTACCTGGTTAACAACTATGCACTTGTTATGAATTCCTTGTAGTAAATTCTGTTAGAGTAACGGGTGGTTTCTATCTCCTGACTGACACACCAGCTGACGGCCTGCATTCACATGTTAACACTCTCACAGTGTTTTCTAGTCTATAGTAGTAAACACCAATTACATTTGCCCAGAATCCAATCTCTTTATTTTGGCGAGTCCCTCAAACTCACTCTCTTTCCACGTAGTTTAGGAAGGACTGTCTCTAGCCCTTGCTCCAGTGGTAGGCTTGTAACCCAAGTCGAACCAAGGAATTTTTTTGTGTGTCCCAGCCAGAGGGATTGAGTGGGTGGATATGTGCTCCAGGTGTACTTGAAGTCAGTATCACCTTCTGGAACTTTCAAATTATGTAAGGCAATAAATTCCCATTTCTTAAAAAAGCTAGCTTGAGTTGTGTGTTTGTCACTGACAAACTCTTAAACCAAAGGAATGGAACCGGAACCGTGGGACCTTAGCAGAAATTTGGTGAATGTGTGGGTGGGTGACAGGGTACACCCCATGGCCTTCAAAACACACTCCAGAGTGTCGCTGGCTGTGGCAGGGCTCGCCTCACTGGGACACTTGTTGCCCATTTGCCCCCCAGGACTAATCCACATGACCCCTTGCTGAGGGGTACACAAGAATCTTGGGTCAGTGGCTTGGTGCTTTAACATCCACAATGTGAGATCAAGGTAGCTTTCTAGATGCATATTCTAATGGACAATTTAGTTTAATTACCTTACACGATGATGGGGACAGGGCAAAATACTTTCTCAGATTATCCTCTAAATACTCCAAAAGCAGTTGTACTTGGAATGTTAGAAAGCCTTTGGCTGTGTCTAGTCCAGCCACAAACGAACAGAGGTTTATACGTGTAGAGCGATTAATTAGTGTACTTTATACTTCATTGGACTTAGATAGGCAAATTACACAAACACTTTATATACGAGCAAACATGTCACATGTCAGAACTCAAACCATGTATTTAATTAAAAAAATACATCTCTTAAAATCAAAGCCCCAAATACATACTAAACGCTACGCTATTCGGAAGGCAAATGAGACGTGCCCCCTAACGGATATGGTGACCCACATAGACAGTGACGCCTCCATTCATAACTGCACTCCAACACACGCGTTAGTGTCAGGGACCTCATTAGCGGGTGAAGCCACAGCACAGAAATCGTAAGGACCCATCCAAGGAGGACAGAGAAGTGGCTACGGCGTGAAACTATGCAATATTAAGCAAAAATCATACAAGTAGGCCACTAGAAAACAAAATTCTGGAAGTTCTCAGATGGGGGGTGGAATCTGGAGGCGAACCTGTGGCCGGCCAGAGAAGTGGGGGACAGGTGTGAAGGGGAAGTGGCGGGGGCCTGGCCGGGCCAGAGTGCGCCGGTCCTGCTTTGGTCCTCCCGGCAGCCCCAGGACAGGCCTGGAGGAGCTAACTGGCCCGGATGTGTCTCCGTAAGGACATGGACTATCCAGAAAGGAGACACAGCACTTCTGAGCCCCTAAGAACTCCCAGACCCACCAAGGTCAAGTTCAGTGTTGGTTCCACGCATACAATTTCATTGTATTCCATGTCACCCTGCCCAGAGGCAAGTCCTTTCGTAAAGGGGATGTGTTTCTTTATTCCACTAGAATCAAAAGACCGAATACATTTACCTGGTTGAGGGTCCCCTCTGACACTCACTGAGACTAAACTGTCCCTTATGGATGATGAATCAGACAATCAGCCCATGAAAATGGCCCTGATCAGAACTTCTCCTTCCTTGACTGAGGCCAGGAAGCAGGGAGTGGGTGACACAGAGCAGCTGAAGGGACAGAACAGAGGGGGCTGCTGTGGGGCTAGGAGATTCAGCCACGAGAAACCGGGGAACCCCTACATTTCTGCTGATTCCTTATTTACGCCATAAATCATGCAGGACAAACACGCTCTATTCACTGAGGTATTTTTGTCCCGTGCAGCTGTGTGGCTTAGCAGGAGCTTTGCTGTCGAGCCACATGACTCATGCCAACGCTGCTGCGTGTGATTTATGAAGACTTAAAGGAAAAGCAAGCAGCCAGCTTCATTAGGAAGGAGCTTCGCTTTCACAGGATTCGTCCCTCAAGGATCGGGGTACCATGTGGCCCTCTCTTTCTCGCTTTCTGGGTGAAACAGTGAGCCTGCCCCAGCCAGCTGTGGCCTGGAGGACACCCTCCCCACTGGCCCTGTTTCCAGTTGGAGAACTGACTGCTGTGGCCAGAGGACCTGTGGCCTTTAGCTGCCACAGGAAGCTCAGTGACTCTGAAACGGGCCAGACCACCCAATGGGAGGCGTGGCTTGGGGCTGAGGCCACTCCCTTCAAAGACAGACAGGGTCTGCAGCCCAGGGCACGAGGAGACAGGTTGGACAGGGCCCAGGTTTTATTGGAACTCAGGGTGGCCGCTCCTGTCACCCTGCCTCCCTGCCTCCCTGAGGAGGAGACCAGCCTGACTGGATTTTCTGAAACGCGCTGCAGAGAACATCCAACCAACCCCGGACCCCCCATTCCCACCCGGAGGGGTGAGCAGAGGGCTGGGCCTCTTATTGGAGAAGGTTTCTAGCTCCTCCCCTCGAAACTCCCCGAGCCGGGCCTGACCAGTCTCGTCTTGTTCCTTCTGTGCCTCCCTGGTTCAACTTTCACTTTCAAACAAGGCTGGGCCCATGTTGATCCCCTGAAAAATGGGAAAATCAGGCCCGTCGGTAGCCCAGGTTGGTGGCTGTGACACACACCAGTTGCTTTGTGATAACGCAGCTCGAACTCAGGAAGTGACTTGGGTAACATCCTGTTTATCTGCTTCCAGGAATGCGCTGTACCCCACTGCCACCCTCACCACGGCGGAGCCCAAGGCAAGTTCAGGAGCGTTCTGAGTAACGACAAGGTCGCGACAGCCTGCACTGCGGACACGGCCGTCTTAAATTAAATTGTGGGAGACCCAGGATGAAGCCCGTATCCATGTTGCCTCACTTGTTAGTAAGATACGTAGTTTATCATTCCTCAGAGAGATGAGAAGACAGCAGATTTGGAAATTCTGCCAACAGGATCTTAAAGTGACACATTTTTCAACACTGAAAGTACATACTGAATGCCAACAAGCTTCTATTTTAGACTAGGAAATGCAACAAAAACATAAAAATGTGGGTGCAAGTCTTTTTATTTTCCCGGACGAGTGTTAAGTGTCTTCCCCTTTGTTCCCCTGGTTAGTCTGGGCACAGTGCTGCCGGTGCGGCTTTCGGTTTGTTTGAGTTTTGTGTGGCCCAGCCCCTGCCCCCACCGCGACACACGCCAAGGACCTGGTGCCATGGCTCCCCCTGGACGCTTCGAAGGTGTTGCCAGAGATACAAAAAGGTGCACTCTGCCGCCTGCCTTTGAAGCGCGTGGCAGGGACGCGCAGAGGGGTACACCCCGCAGGTCGAAAGGGGCGTTCCTCTCCATTTCTCGTGCAGATTTTTACGGAGACGCTCTGCTATCTTCCTTGACTCACCCCTGAGCCTCGTCGTAGCTCCTTCTGTCCAGGGAAGGTATCTACACGGAGAGGTTCGGGTCAGACCCCCTGACCTGCAACCTGCTGACTTAATGTCCTCTCAGGGTCCTGGGTGCCATACCCTGTTTATGTGGAAAAGTTCTACCAGCACAGCTCCTGGGGAGCTTTCCCTCAGGAGCCTACAGGAAGCGAATCAGTTCGAATTTTAGTTGTGGTCAAAGGAAAAAACGTTTCGCCTTGGTAACAATTACTGGGAGAGGATTCCTTCTGAAAGGGACAGGGGGAGGCTGAGGCACAAGAGCAAACAGGCTCCAGGAAGGTGGTGTGGTACAGCCTTGCACACTGATGCAAAGGTTCTGTAATTCTGTGCTGTGCAGTGTGGTCGCCCCCGAGGCCTTGAACCGTACCTAGGATGACTGAAGGACTGAATCATCCATCGTATCTAGTTGTAATTCATCTAAATTGCCGTACGTGGCTAGTGGCTACTGCGTTGGACTCCAGGAATAACTCCGTGTGTGTGTGTGTGTGTGTGTGTGTGTGTGTGCTTAGAAAATGTAAGGCCTCGAGTGGAGAAAAGAGAAGAAAAATGAAGAAAAAGTACTGCCTCCTTGGACCCTACTGGAAAAATCCTTTCGCCCTGTCGCCATGCTCCCTGCACCCAGGTAATAAGGAGCTTCTAGCAATCAGTCCTAAGGAGAACAGTGCCACCACTGATCCTCATTAATCGTGAGGGAACCAGGCTGCCATGCCCGCGTGCAGGCTGGAACTTCCCTACCCTCACGCCTCCTGATTGATAGCATCTCAAGTCACCTCCTGCCGGGCCATGGACAAAGGGGAAAGGTAATGAAATTGCCTCCTGGCTTCCTGGTCCGGGCCCAGGACGCGTCACTGAGCGTGCCTGTCAGTTTTCTGCATCAAGGGCGCCGGAGACCAGGTTGGACACGCGCCCTCTGAACGCCACGTAAATCGGGAGTTGTATGGGGGGCGGCGGGGGAAGGGGCAGCCAGAGGCCACAGGAATCTCAGGCATGTTCACCTGTCTGACTTGGGGCCTTGGAATAGCTCCCTGAGCTGGCAAGAACGGGGGTTCTGAATGCTTTGTTGGAGATTCCAAGCCGTGTGGAGGCTGAGCGACTAGGTGGGTGGGACGCTTCACCTACGGAAGAGAAGGCCCCTGATGGCGTGAGCTGGGGGTTCCCAACACAGCAGCAAGGAAGCCAGTGCCCTTGCCCCATCCCCCACCCCTCCTCCTGTTCACGTTCCCGCTCTGTTCTAGTTAGGAGACACGGAGGACACCCAGGGACGAGGAAGAACCAGGCTCCGGTAAGTTTGCCCCCGCCCGGGAAAAAACGACTTGTTAATTAACCCTCGTTGAGCGTCCGCCGGGCTGTCCGTTTTCCTCTCCCTCCTGATGCACGCAGCCGGGCTGGCGCTCGGCGAGATGTCCCGCTGCGGCTGGGGCCCGGCGCGGCTCTCCAGTCAGGAGAGAGCTGCCTTTGTCGTCACGACTCCTTTTGTTGTTCCCTGCAGCCAGCTGCTGCAAAGATGCACCGATTTAAACAGGCCGAGGAGTGCTATTCAGGACGCCAGGCAGGCACGCTGCTCTAAATACAGGACCGGCAGGTACAAAGTCAGGGGGCTGCTCACAGGGGCCCCAGACTTGGTTTTTCAGCGTGCGAACAAGGGCCCGGATCCCGGGAGCGCGGACGTGGGTTTCTCCGCGTTGAGCCCCGGGAGCAGCCGGTGCCCTGTCTCTCTCTCTCGCCCTGCCTGTCTGCGCCCTCGTCCCGCTCCTCCCCTTCTCCTGCTGCCACTGGTTTCTATCTCCATTGTTCCCTCGCGCCCAGCAGCCAGTGTGCAGCCAGGCCCAGCACACGCTCCCGCAGCCAGCAACTTCCTCTGAAGCTGCAACGCGTAATTACAACCAGCTGCTCGGGGCTGCTGGCCGGCCAGCTCTGCAGACAAGCATCCTGATACCCTGGGTTCCAGGGAGGCGACAGCCCGCCCTCGGCGGCAGCAGATTCTCCGAAGGAAGCACCCACACCCTTGGGAGAAGAGGGGGCAGCCTCCTCTCTCACGGGGCTCCCAGAGGCCAGCGCCTGTCTGGCCTCCTCTCTGTCCCTTGTCAGAGACAGTCATTTGTGTTGTTGATAGGAAGCTGCCGGCTCTGTTACCGGCAGCTGCCCTGGCCCTGCTGGCCTATTGTCTGCGCTGGTGCCACCCCCGGCCCCACTCAGGGGGGCAGCAGCTGAGCAACCCAGGCTTCCGGCTGGCATCTCAACTGGGGCAGTTTGCGAATCCGTAGAGATCAGGGTGGGAAACATGCAGCGCCCCCAGCTAGCAGGAGGCAAAAAGACAAGTGATGTGGCTTTTAGAAAATACCAGTGACCATCCAAAAGGCCGAATTTCACCTCTCCAAGGAGAACAGCACGTGGGCAGGAGCTGAGGATCGCCCAGGCCCCGCCTCGGAGCTGTGGGTTCATTTTAGGGCCTCAGTGATCTTTCAGGCTTGGCTACAAGTATGACTCTGATCCAAAATTAGGCTTTGAATGTGCAGCACGAGGCTCCCTGCCCCACCCACCGCCTCTCTGCCCTGGGCCGAGTCTTCAGAGCCTGGCTCCGGGCCAGAGCTGGCCCTTCTGGCTCCTGGGGGAGGGGCGGCCACAGCGCTGCTTCCAGGCAGGGCTACAGGGTGGGTGAAGGCGCCCGGCTGCTCAGGAGGAGGAGGGGAGACTGGTATGCTTGCGCAGGGCACCCGCCCCATCAGCTCCCAGCAGGCAGGCGGGAGGGCAGGCGTGCCACCCCAGGCCGTCGCGTGGCTCCTGCCCACCCGTGCTTTCCAGCTTGGGCCGGGGAGCGGGGAGCAGCCGGGAGTCCGCTGCAGAAAAGGACACTTGTTTTCCAGGGCGATTTCCCGGGGATGTGGCGCTGGCGGTCGCAGCTTCCGTGGGGAGACGGGAGCATCTCCAAGAGGGTGCTGCTTACTGACCCACTTCCGCGGCCGGAGCACGGCCGGCAGCAGCAGGCTGGCCCTCCGCTGGGTTGGGGTTCCCCTTGGCAGCTTCCTTTGCTGCACTATTTACAAACCTCAGAAGAGCCTCTCTGGCAGAGTGGCACCCAGCAGGGGGTACTTACTTGGAAGTAACAGTGACCCGGGTTGGCAAAGGGCATGCCGAGAACCCAAGTCATTGCTGAGTGTGCGTCAACAACGGGGCTAGTGCCTCCTGGGCTGCAGCTTTTCTGTTTCGGCATCAGCCTCTGGTAGTCTCTGCATTTTAATTCCCCACAGAAGAAAAAAACCCCAGCTTGAAGTGCTCGTTTGGTGTCCCACCCATGCTTCCCCTTCTGATGCTTAAGTCTGGAGACACTTTCAAAGCACGTACAAAGCAAACACATGTCCGAATGGCATCACGCAGCGGCGATTTCAGCCTGAGTGTTCCTTGTGCAGCTTTACGGGCGCCTTCACGTAGAGCGGTGTGGAAGGCGCGGTGACTCAGTAATGCGATTTGGGGCAGGATTTTCTTCGGGCTTGCAGTGAGGACCAAGCTTAACGAGTCATGTCTGCTGAGCTCTGATTTTCCTGCAAAACCTTCCTGGAGAACATCAGCACTGCGTTTCAGGACTCCGTTGTTCTCCAGAGCAGGAATGTGGGGAGGGTACCCCCAGCCCTGTCACAGCAGTACGTGGAGGATAAAGGACGGAAAAGAACAGAAAGAGGGAAAAATTCAGTCTTCGGGATTACAACAGATGAAGTCAAGAAGGATTAGCACCGGATTTGGAGACGAGACACTTATTTTCCTAACTCAGTCCCTAACTATCCGTGGGGACATGGCAATCCATTTACTTCTCCTGGTTGAAGTTTTCTCGCCTATGAAATAGGGGTGACGATACTTTCTATCTCTCTGAAATTCTACCTCAGGGGTGGGTGGGTGTGTGCGTGCGCACGCGCATGTGCGTGTTGAGAGCAAACACACTAAAAATGTTACAAGAAGTGTGGAAATGCATTTTGTAGTTGAAAAGTAGACCAGCAGTAATAACAGCCATGTGTGCTCCTTCTACCTGCTTATGCTTATCTGCTTATTATTTAAAACTAATATTTAGTTCCAGCCATTGAAGTGGGTTTCATGGAACACCACTGATAAAGAAAGAAATGCAAGTACGTTTTCAGATATAAGATCGTGTTCTTTAGAAAATATACGTGCTGTGATTTTTAGAGCATCCGACAGGGTTTTTCTTTCACCACTCAGAGGGAAGCGTGACGTCTTTCCGGCCCCTTCCAACACCTCCAGGGCTCTACACAGATGTTCCCGACACGCTGAGAGCGAGGCGTCATGTATCACTCTTTCCACCAGCAGATGGGGGGGCTGAAGCATGAAGAGGTGAAGTGAGGTCACCGAAGGAGCAGGTGAGGGACTGGCTCTTGCACCAAACCCTGCTCCACTTCGTCTCTCTCGTCAACAGCCATCAATAACGTCATCTTCAGGCCCAGCACTACTAACTGGGACCAGCAGCGTGCAAAGCATTTGTGTGAAAATGGAATACCCACCATGCTGGGGCAGAACACAGGGGCCTGAACAGAAATAGAGGCGAAAGAACGATTGTTCCCATGGCAGCGGAGCCACCACCAAAGGCTGGACGCACGGTGACATGCCAGAAACAGGAAGTCATGAGTGGAAAGCTCATTATCATTGGCCAGCAACAGACCGAGATCCTACAAACCTAATGGCAGGACGTCCTAAACACTGACCTTATTTAAAAACCTATTTTTGACACTAAGAGATATTCCTTCCTTAAGATCACAACTGTGCAGAGAAACAGACTGATGATAAAATAATTAAAAATCCATGTGAATGTTCACATGTTGTGATAATGCATATCATCATGTATAAGTCAACCAAATGCTTGGAGTGACTGAACATTTCTATTTAAAAATTAAGGTTGTGACCCATTTTCCCTTTACATACTGTCTACTCAAATGCGCACCTCATCCCTTTAGGTTTTCAGCCTGGCTCTGTCACTCACTAGCTTTGTGACTTCTGAGCCTCAGTTTCCTCCTCTGTAAATGGAGCAATCAGGCCTGTCTCAGATTTTTTTGCTAAGACAAACTGAATACAACCCCTGGTACATAGAGGATGCTTCATAAATGTTTTTTCCTTCTTCTGCATTTTGATTTATAAATTTATAAGGAATTTTGATTCCTTATAAAGTGCTTTAATTGTTGGAAGTTCTTTCATATATATTGCACACAATTCGACAAGGTAGTTTAAGGAATGTGTAATCATCCCTTCCAAATATATGAGCAAACTCTGTCTCCGAGAAGTTAAATCATTTGCTTCGAGTCACACAGTAAATTGGTGCAGAACTAGAAGCCTAGCCCCTAATCCTGTGATCTTTCCAGAAAGTTCTGTCTGTTGCCGCCATTGCGTGCCCCTGAATGGAAGCTCCTTCCACTCCAGACTAATTCCAGCTCTCAGGAGGCAGCTCCTTGGTGCCTCTTCCTGGCCCTGTCCCCGCACTGTAGCCCCAGGTTCAGTCTGTTCCATTCCTCAGGGCCATTCCTCAGCCTCCGAATGAGGCCGGACGTCCTGCCCCGGCTCCACGGGGCCCACGAGTGGAAACGAATGGGGAGAGAATGTTCTTTTAAACTAAAGAGATTGAATTAGATACCACCCTATACATTATGTGGTTAAATATCTACGGCAAGATAAAATCATCCCAAATGTCACCGATCCCTGGGGGACTTATTAATAATTAAGCAGTTTTAGTTCAGTTAGGAATGCAAATTCCATTTAACAAGAGAATGTACACTAAATATGTCCATTAGATTGCAGCTTGCCGTGGAATATGCTAGCGATCCCAGCTGGATTTCTCCAGGACAGATGACAGGGAATGCAGGTATCAGTCTTTCTGAAGGCAGCTTAGGAGCCGAAAGTAGCATCGTGGGTTGGTTTCTAGGCCTTGTGTTTACTAGGAGTGTTTGCTGGGGTGACTGATAACGAAGCAGAGACTTGGCAGGGGTGGGAGGGAGCCGGGAGAAGCCCAAAGAAAATGGGGCGATCTCGCAGCATTTAAGGCAGCATGTGCAGTGGGGTGAATCATTTGTCCCCGTGCCAAGTTTTAAGGTTTCTAAGGACTAGAATAGGACAGGCAAAGGAGGCCTCGTTTTAGATGTTCCATTCAATGGGAAGATATATGGCCCTGGTTTTACACACACACACACACACACACACACACACACACACTTTTCTTTAAAAAGCCGTTTTCTTTATTCACTTTGTTTTATTTTTAAAGATATTTGATTCTTTTCTTTTCCTTCCCTCTTTACTTCCTGGGCAAAGTCAGAATACTGAATGTCTTGAAAGAAAGGGCGGCTAGCAAACAGGTTGTCAAATTGTCTCTTTCAGAGATGACTGTTGTTTCCTAGGGCCACCAAAGAAGGTCGCTTTTGAAGATGATTGAGGGGAGGAGGAACAGCGTGTGTGAGTGTGCGCATGTGTGTGTGCATGCGTGTGTGTGTGTGTGTGTGTGCGTGCATGTCCATTTGTGTGTGTGTGTGTGTGTGTGTGTGTGTGGTATAAACAGGGGAAATCAGTTGATCCAGCCTTTAGTCCTGCATTCTCCTAACTAGCTTTGCGGTATCTGTTACTTAACCTCTCTCTCTAGGCCCCTTTTCCTACCAGTAGAAGTTTTCATGATCTAGAAATCCCTTCTAGTCTTTAATGTGTCAGAAATCTAGGCTTCAGATACAACACGTTGACAATGCACTGTGGAACTGTATGCCTGAAACCTATGTAAATCTTGCTAACAGATGTCACCCCAAAAAGTCTATCAATAAAAATGAATTAAAAAAAAAGAAGAAAGAAATCTAAGCTTGAAGCAAGGAGAAGGCTTCTTCTCAATGGTGCCTGAAAAGTTTTGCAAACTTTTAGCAGAAAATGACAGTAGATAAATTCTTCCACTTCCTTGTTTCCTGAGCTGAAACTGCATGCAAATCATACCAGTTCTTTCCTCTGTCATTTCAAGCATCTGCTAACCTAATAAAAGAGCCATAAACGTAGTTGTAAGGGCCCGAACGAAGGGGAATCCTCTCCTGACGGGGAGGTCAGTGAGACAGGCTGTCGTCAGGACATGGAAACGGCAGGGAAGGCTGCTCTTGTGTCCACTGGAACCAACCTGGGTGCCAGAGGGCCCAGCAAAGCCAAGAAGCAGCAGGACTTAACATGGCCTGCACTGAGCCTCTTCACTTTCATCGTGATGTTATTAGTGGTCAAGGTCCAGCTAGCACTGCCTCGAGGGGCCTTCTGGTGTGAAAGAGGTGTGTCCATAGGAATCACTCCCTGGTGTTCTCTAAAACCCTTCCTCTTTCTGTTGTTAGATAGGGAGTCCAGGCAAGCGGGCTGTGGAGTAGAGGTCCCGCCCTACTCTCAGGAACGAACTGACAGGCAAGAGAGGAATGTGAGAAGAAATGGAGATGAAGCAGGGAGGGCATGCTGAGCTATCTGTCACCCAGCAGCCTTGGGAGGACCAGAGGAGCAGGGGCTGAGTTTCAGAACAGTTTGTGGGCTTACAGATGATCAAAATGGTAGATAAAAGAAGATTTAAAGTCAACTGATGAACACACTCTCAATGATCTTGGATGACTTTCTGGCCACTGGTTTTCCTATGCCGAAAGTCACTGTGGGTTTTTCCTGCTAAAAACCAGCTCATCCCAAATGAGAACAGTGTGTATTAAATTTCACCAGGTACAGACGCAGGTGGTGAGGTTTCTCACTTAGCCTTTGCACACCCCACCCCACCCCCACCGCTCTGAGAGAGAAATGACTTTGCTCTATTTCCAAAATCTAGAAAACTCTCTGGGTGCTGTCAAGGCTAACCAATCAGAATGAGACTTATACACAAGTGCGATCCCATCACCTATGGCTCATAAGTTGCTCCACCCAGGGACTGAGGCGTCGTGTCTAATAGGGCATGGCCCTTCTCTTCGGCAGATGAAAGACTATGTGCACGTGTGTCTGTGTATCGGCAGGAGGCGGATTGTTACCCGGTTTTGCTGCTGTAATTTCTCACACGTTGCTCCTGGCAAAGAAAAACATCTTCGAAGTTTATAGGGCTCTAAGCATAATCACAGATTTTCCAAGCTGATGGGAGGAGAGTCCAACCGGGTCATTGCACAGGTGATTAGATTGTGGCCTGGAGAGGTCAGCCCGATCAAATGTGGGTCACCCAGCTAGTCAGCCACAGAGCCAGAGACGGACAAGGGCCTTGAGGATCCTTGTCTTTCGACTCAGGGTAATTCTAGGAGATAGGTTTTGCCACATTTCCTTTCCACTTTGTACCGAGCAGGAGATGGTGACTCATGCTGTAGTTTGTGTCCCCAGTGTTCACCAGGCAAACGTTCCCCAGCACGCTCTACCCCTCACCCACGCGCTTGGAAGGCTGCACATCTGCACAGGGGTTCAGCAGGACCGCTCTGCTCCCCCAGGACGTGTGTGCTTTTTCATCCAAGTCCTTTTTTCTTTGCCCCAAGGTTCATTTCTCTTCTGCCTCAATTTCTTTTTTTTTTTTTTTTTTTTTATCTCTGCCTATTAGTTTGTCCACCAACACTTCTATACACCACCTATAAATCTGGGAGACACTAAACACATCTAACTGCAACCCATAGTACCTAAAAAATTATCTAGTTGGGTGATATTTGTGGTGTGCTCCCCTCAGGGACCTCATGATGGGTGGGAGCTCTGAAGCCGTGTCGGGATCAAGTCTCTCCTGAAGATGAGGTTCAGTGCCTTCCCCAAGCACAGGCAGAACTGGGCGTGTCACGGCTCTCACTGACGTTTCTTCTGTCTATTAGGCCCCACTACCAGCCTCCCCAAATTGGGTTTTACATCCTCTCTTTGCTCTTGTCCAATGCCAACAAGATGGACAAGGCATGAGTATAGATGGGATACAGATGGGAGAAGATGAGGCCTGGACACCCCAGCCTGCCCTCTTCTATCAGTTAGCCACAAGCCACAGGTGGATATTTTAATGAAAATTAAATGAAACTGAAAGCTTACGTGGGCAGTATGGATATGGAGCATTTCCCTCATCACAGAAACTTCTATCAGACACGCCCGATCCGAGGCCATCAGAGTCTAACGATAATAACCAGCATTTATGGAGGCCCAACAGCATACCCTGTTGTTGGAGTTTTATGCAGATTAATGAAGTAATCTGCATAAAACCTATGAAGTATTATTATTTTCATTTGACAGAGGAAAGAACTGATATTAAAAATTCGTAATAATTCATCCTTTATATTCAGTAGTAAATGGCAGAAATATGACCATGGACTGTTACTGGCAAACTACGACATGATCTCTAGTCTCCTGTGGGGAGCCATCCAGGCTATAAGCAAATAAAACTATACCTTTCATTTACTGAGCACCTGCCACATATTAGGCCCTGCTCTAACAGGCAACACGCATAAAATCATTGCATCCTCCAGAGGTCGATGTGATCACTTTTACCCTTTTATAGATGAATAAGCTGATAGGGTGATAGTAGGAAACGGTCGTAAGGTCACCCAGATGGAAGGGGATGCAGTTGGGACTTGAACTCGGGTAGCCTGAGTCCAGAACGTGCGTGCAGAACGACTACACCACAGTGACGAGCAACGGCTGCTGCTCCTCCGCCGCGTAAAAGGCCAGGACTACCCTGGGGCTCACGATCCCAGTCCGGGCTCACAGGGTGGGCTGCCCTTTCCACATGGGCTCTCTTGGGGAGCCGGCTGTCGGCTGCCTCTGCTCATTCCTCGTGCTGCTGGCTAGCAAGGTCCACTGCTCTGCCAAGCTGCCATGGCTGGAAATCATCACTGAAGTCGAGCTTGGGCAAGTCTTGAAAGGAGTCCTTTGGCCTTCTCCTTGGAGTTGTCCCACCTCAATCCACTACAGGGCAACTTTACAAGTGTCCTGCTGATACTCCTTCTTGACATGCGGTCAGCCCAGTGGACAGCCCTCGGTCCTGGAGAGCTGGCTGTGTTCCCAGCATGTGGGTGGGCCTACCCTTATTCTGCAGTGTGAAGCAGGTCTAGCAGGTAACCCCGCGTGAGCTGGCTCTAGAAGCGTGGTGTGACATCTGTGGCACTGGTCTGTAGGGTTTCATTTAGTCTGGTCTAGAACCAGGTGACTCATGGGTACCAGGCTCCATCCCAGCCTCAGCAAGATAACCTGATACATACACACACACACGTACACACACACACACACACACACACGTACACACACACACACACGTGCGCGCGCGCACGCACACACGTGCACGCGCACACACGCACTCACACACATGTACACGCGCACGCACACGCACACACGCACGCGCACGTACACACGCGCGCACACGTACACGTGCACACATGCACGCACACGCACGCACACACATGCACACGCACACACACATATGCACACACACGTACACACACACACATTGCTTTATTATTCTATTATTTTGCTTTGATACTTTAGGAGCATCACTGATACCTGAGAAGCAAAATTCAATGTTGTTTTTTTCTCTTGTATTTTGGGGGTGACGTTCTTTTGATTCCTTTGGCTGCCAGTAGGATTTTCATTGCATGGGGTTAGCTTTAATCCTGGTCAGCTTTTTGACTTTTCACACCCTTGGCAGTATTGTAACTTTGCAGTATGGTCCAAAGTCCTTTGCAAGCTGTTTCAAGTAGAGTGGCTTAGCAGTCATCATATAACAGTTCATAAGTGGCTGCAGGAGGGAATGGCCTGTCAGTTGTGAAGCTGAAAGTACCTCCACAAGACCTTGAAATTTAGGTTTCTTGACATCCTCTGGTACAAATAAATACTCAAACCGGCCTCAAACTATTCGTGGTGCGGCCTGGCTATGGGGAATACCTACAAAGAACTGTCAGAATCTTTGTGGAATCCCACCCATTGAGCTTCTGTAGTCAGGTCAATAGAATAGGCTGTAAGTCAGCTCACACTATCAAAGACTTCAGTAAAATTGGTGGATACAGAGCACTTCCTCTACGTGATGTACCACAAATACCACAGGAAACTCACTCCCACCTCCCCACTGTAGCCCAAACACAGGGCTGTCTTTCAAGAGTACAACTGACCTTATTGTGCAATCAGTGGTTTGCCAGGACGATAGTGACATGAATTTTGCTACAAGAGAAAAGTGTGGGAAGTTTGTGAGACCTGTGTTATCATTCTCATGTTCTTTTCTTTCTCAAAAAGGATGATGAACTTAAAATCCTGGTATATGACCTTGGCACTCCACATGATAAAGAAAGGTAAATAGAGCTATCTAAGTAGCTTCTTCCATTTCGACTTGCAAGTTTCCTTAGGTGCAAGCCTGTGACTACAATTCATGATTCTAGTTCCAGCTTCCTGGTTGGAAGAGATTCATAGTTTTAACCTAAACTGGCATGGATATTTCCAGGGTAGCACATGCCCTCCAGTGCAGAGACTCAGGCACAAGGTGACCGGCTATTTAGAGGCCATTGTGAATGGGATTTAAGAACTGGTTGGGTGGCCAGACTAAATTACCCAATCAAACCCTGACAGGTGATGATTTAGCATGTTCTCTAGCCTGCAGAGTTCTGTATCCATAACGTCTGCTCTTTACACACATCACACTTTTTTCTTCTCAGCACCTCTGCCCACACTGCGTGCGTGTGTTTCCCCTGGAATGTCAACACGTGGCTAGAGTTGACTTTTTTTTTTTTTTTAATTTTTCAGATGTTGATTTCAATGTTTTCTTTCTAGAGAGGGCATTGCTAATCCCTTTATCTGTGCAGAAGCACTATGTTATTCTCTCGCTGAATCCATTTAATTTTTTCCTAGAATGTAAGCAATTGTGGGTACATCTATACTTGTTTGTAGGCTGGTTGTCTATAAACTGTAAGGAGGGATCCATGTCTATTTTACTCATTAATGTATATCTGTGCTTAGCACATATTAGGCAGGCATTTAAATAATTGTCGAATGTCTGACTGAATCAATAAATATTAACATCAGATTCGTCATTTCTAGACTAAGCTTCAGAATTTTTCAGCTGGACACTTGGTGCCATCGTGTATCAGTGAAATAGAAATACCTTCAGTTTTTTCTTTTCCTTACTCTACAAGGTTGGTAGTTGAGCTACGTCGACTTCTAAGCACTATACAGCTGTTATTGATTAGGTTACTCGTTGGGACTTGTGTGTTATGCCATCAGAAATCCTAGCAAAAGCAAAAGTTTTCTGTTCTGGTTTTGTTTTGTTTTGTTTTTTAAACAACATCCAGGGCTTCGATATGTACTAACAGTCTATCAGTTCCTCTCCAGATCATCTGGCATGAACTTATCATCCTTTAGACTCTGCATGTCTTCAGTTCCTCTGACTGGAGGTCTTCTTCCTCTGGTCTCATGGGTGAGCAATGACCCTGCCCAGGTCCTCATCTGGTCACTATGGTGAACTCTCCAGGTGGAGGCTGGTCACATGACAGGACCAAAGTGGCAGGCACCCATGACCAGATGCACCGGGAACAAAGAGGGAGGCACAGGGTCTTGAAAAGAGAAATCACATCACGAATGGAAGAGTCGCTAATGCCTGGAGGCCTTTGTTCAGGAACACTCCGGCACTATAAAGGGAAACGTGACAGCACCGTAAAGCGTGAGCTGGTTTTTCTTCAAGAGTTCTTCCCAAAGGTTTTGTGGGTTGTGGCTACGTCGGCTGTCCGTGTTTATCTAGATTTGTTCTTTAACGCAAATGTTACTCTTTTTCCAAGGATTGCTGTATCATCACATTAACAATAAGATAAACAAATGACAAAAAAGTCACCGAAAACTCTAAGTGTGGTAATTGCACAGCCTCGCCCTAGGTATTCCCTTTTTGTTCTCAATTAAAAAGCAGTTCCAGCAGTTGTGTACGCTGTATCATTTGTTCACCTTAAATAAATACGTTTGAATCTAAAAATATAGCAGAAATAAAACTTTCTGGAAAAAAATTAAGAAAAAAAAAAAAACAACTGAAACTTAGAATCACATCCAAAATAAGAAATGGAGTTTTAGGGGATCAGGATGGCTTTCAAGAAGTTGAAGCTGGCTGACAAGCCAACTCCAGGTGGCCCTAGATCTAGGAGGGGCTATGGGTTTATGCAAAACAGGGGCAGACCTCTAGCTGAACGGCACAGATGCCCAGTGAGATATTGGAGATTTGTTTAGACTTAGCAAAACCACGTGTTAGCTACACTCATTGGCAGGTAGTTCAACAGAGGACAGGATTTCAAGTAGCACTTGGTCAGCTCAAGACTATTACCTAGTACATCATTTTAATTCACTCTGCTTGAATTGAACACCTGCTTTTTCATGGTGAAAGAGTGTGAGACCCCAACCAGAGGGGACTGGAGCACAGAGGAGAACCTGCCACTTTCCGGGGCTGGGGCTCAGCCACATAGTTCTGTCATCAGATAACAGACGGAACTGACCAGGGAAACTTCAGGAAGGAATGAAGTGGCCTCACACCTGATCCACGGAGTAGCCCAGCTCCACACCCCTCGGGACACGGTCCCCTGCGCCCTCCCACCTGACCGATCGGCTTCCCAGCAATAGGCTCCCAGCATGAAGAGGGGAGGATCTGACACAGCCCCGTCCCTGGGTACACTTCCCCCATGACCTGCTGAAACCAGCACAACTGAACGGACGCACTCCTAGCAAGGCCGCAAAGCCGTGGCAGTGCTGGCAATGCCATACGTGGGCCAAGTGCCAGGATGGGCTCCGGGAGGAGGGCGGGGAGGGAGGACGTGCCTTCCTCTCAACGCTTCTCAGAAACGAAGGTGAGGGCTACTCTGGACTCAGTGCTCTGGGGAGACTCTAGCTATCTTGAGGTTTCCCCAGACCTTTTGGAGGTGAGGGCAGCAGTGGTTTTCAGACCCCAGACATTGTGTGAAACTGGCAGAGCTGACCAAGGGAGGGGGCAGGACCCTCATCCCAGCCCCACTTTAGGCAATAGAAGCCGCCAGTTCTTCTGAGTTGCAGAATTTGTCATCTACATAGTTTCTGTGCACCTCAAACCGGCCTAAATGGTGTTTTTGTTTTTGTTTTTTATCTCACATAGTTTTTCTGTGAGTTAGGAATTCAGGGATGGCTTAACTGTAGTTTGGGTTTAGGGTCTCTCGTGAAGCCAAGAGCTGGCCAGGGCTGCCGTCATCTACAGGCTGGACTGAGGTTAGAGGCTCTGCTGCATCCAGACAGCTCACTCACACGGTGGGCAAGCTGGGGCTGGCTGCTGGCCCAGGCCTCAGTTCCTTGATATGTGGACCACTCCACAGTCCACACAACTGCTTACGTGTTCTCATGACATGGTGGGCAGGTTTCCCCACAGTGAAGGATACAAGAAAGAGCAAGTATCACTTGACCACTATTTTATAGAAAAGCAAATGGAAGCTCAGAGGGTTAAATGACTTGCCCAACCTCCCAGCTAGCAAATGGGGGAGCTAGGACTCCAAGCCGGGTAGGAAACTCACAGCATCTTTTATGTGCTAGCTTTGGAAGTCATACACTGTCAATTCACAATATTCACTGGGTTACACAAGTCAGCTCTCCTTAATGTGGGAGGGGAATGCTTAGGACATGAATATGAGGCGGCAAGGACTGTGGGGCGGCCACCTCTTGAGGCCTGCTTCCATAGCTGCTATTGGCCCCTCCGCTGCCCATGGAAATCGGTCTGCCCAATGACTGTGCTTCTCCCAGTAGCTATGCAAATCTGATGCTAGTGGGAATGTTCAAATGTCCTTCTAGAGAAGGGCCAACGGCTCCTGATCTCCTGTCTGCTTCAGGCAGGTGGTGGCTCAGTGCCATGCCCCAGCCACCACACCTCTGCTTGGGTAGCAACACACATGCAGTGAGTGCTAAGAAGGAATCACCGAGTCACCAATCAGCCAGGCACACACCATGGCTTAGGAATGCAATTTAAAACAAGACCCATCCCCAGAGAATCTTCCAGCTGGAGTACTGCTCTCAGATGGTCATCTGGTGGCCTCAAAGAGTTAATAGGCCTATTTAAGTGTCTGAGGCATAGCTGTGAAGCTCTGGGGAGAACGTGCCCTCACTGCACTTCTGCTCTCTTCCTTGGAAATAATCCTTGCTGATTCAGACAGGAGTAGAGAAGCTAACTGTTAGCAGTTGCTTGGTTCGCCTTTGGTGGATGTCTGTGGAAATTCCAGGGACCTTCCATGATCTTCTGCATGAGTGTAGACTAATTTCACCTGTAAAACTGAACATTTTAAATTACCCGAAGAGACAGTAGGTGCCAGGCCACATGTAAACATTCTCTCCATTAGCCTTCACAGGAATCCCAGGAGGTAAGTAAGCATCGCACCAGCGACCACCTTTCAGAGCCTCAGGGTTACAGGACTTGCCCAACCCCCAGCAAGCAAAGCGGGGGAGGGGCAGGATTCCAACCTGAGTATGCCTGACTCCAAAACCCTTGTAACACCCGACACACGTCTCCCCATCAGGAGCGGGTATAAAAGGAGTGAGAAGTACATTCGGAAGGGTGAGGAGAGAGGGTCTAACAGCCATAGCCCAGCCCCCGGGGCAGGAGGAGGGAGGGGGCCGAGGGCAGAGAGGGACTGGTGGGACCTTATGTGGGAGGATGTGCCCTTGACCCTCCTCTTGGACCCTTCTCCTCACTCTAGACCGCAGTGATGTCTCAAGGGCACACACTGCATCTCCCCATCCTCCCCGCCCAGGAGACTCAGGTAGTTAATAATACCGGTTACTCCAGCCAGGCCTCCTAGTAAGTTAAGCACCGCTGTGGAAAACTCCTCACAACATTCCGACGGGGTAAGAATCACTGCCACATTCATAGCTGGGGAGACGAGGATCCAGGCCTTTAGGAACATCCCCAAGGTCACAAAGCCCCAGGTGTTAATGCCGTTTCAACCCAGGCCTCTGACTTGAAGGCCAACCAGGGATCTGAACACCATGTTCTACCAGACGGACGACTGTGTGGCCTCCTGGTCGCTGCACGCACGAGCTACCAGTGCCAGCCCCAGCACAGAGGGGCAGGGGAGATGCCACTCCTCCTGGAAGGAGGCTTGGTGATGGCACTGGCCAGCCCAGGCACCCACCTGGGACCCCGCTGCTTGGGGACCCGGCCTGCGGGCAGGTCCTGTGTCCTCTCTTTCTGGGCTGGGCAACCCCGGAGTAGGAAGGCAGCCCACGCCCGGCTGGGCAGCGTTTGAGGTTGGCTGTGGCGCCCGGGACGGGTGAGCTGGGGAGGGAGGTGTCCAGCTTCGGGGGGGGGGGGGGGGGGGGGGGGGGGGCGAGCACCGCCACGCATGGAGCTCCGCACACGCACCCCCATTTTCCTCCCCGTGACCTGTCCGCTCCTCTGGTCGGAGCCGTGAACCTGGGGGTGCAGAGAAGGCGGGGAGGGGGCCCTGCTCCTGGGCCGCCGAGACCCCAGAGGCTTTGTGTATTCGGAACCGGATTCCCCGCCTCCCATTCCCGCTTTCTTTCCCCCCAGCCGAAGTCCCAGTAGAGTATCCAGCAATTAGCACGCGAGGCGGGAGTGGGAGCCGGCGGCAGGCGGGGTGGGGGCGGCGAGCCCCCGACTCCGGGAGCGGCCCGCGCTCCCGCCTGCGCTGCCTTCGTGCGCCACCTACCGGCCGCTCGGGGCGGCGCGAGCCCGCAGGAGCTGTTCCTGGGCAGATTTTCATCTCCGTGGACAATAGACAATGGGTGGTTCTTTTTTTATTTATTTCTTTTTTTTTTTTTTTTTGAACAATGATTTATTTTCGGGGGTGGGGAGAAGGAGGAAGGAGGGAGGTAGGAAGCAGCAGTGTGTTTGTCATCGCTTTAGAAAAAATCTCTGATCTGTCATTGTTTCTGCATATCCATTATGTTGAAGACAAAAGAATCCCGTTCTGGAACCACAAAGCCACGGGAACTGTTTTCTGTGGCTGACAGTTAGTTGTGCGCACGAGGTGCTACATTGTCACGGGGAGAGACGGTAGAAGGGACCCCGGCACAGCTTCCGTTCCAAAGCCTGACTTGCCCGCTCCCAGACGTGGGCTTTCTCACATGAGCCCTGTTTTCATCACCTCGTGTTATGCACTACACAACTCGATGTTTCTATGTAGTTTGCCAGCCCATCACAAGGACTCCTCGTGGATTATTTTCACACCATCCCCAAGGTCTTTCTTTTACAGCTAACAACGACAATTAAGCGTCACTCCATAACCTCCCTACTTACCTAAAGGATCCGAATTTTTAGGAGCTATTAGGAACCTTGGAGGACACTTAGCCCAACCCCCTTGTTTCATGGATGAAAGAGGTAGAATACTTTGTCCAAAGTCACACAAACCATTAGAGATGGAGGCCGGACCAGAACCCTGTTTTCTGAGCCCTGGTTTGCACTGTGGCCTCTTGTTTGATGTCCTGATATCTCTCTCTCTCTCTCTCTCTCTCTCTCTCTCTCACACACACACACACACACACACTTACCCTTGTGGCCTTCTTTCAGGCAGGAAAAATACACAGCAAGCTGTGCTGCACCAAAAAATGGGGGGTAACTCAGGGTGAGGGTGGAGGGGAGGCAGACGTGACAGGATCCTTACTTGGTGGATATTCTTTCACTCCCCTTCTCATCCCTTCCCCTTTGTGCAGTTAAGTAGCGGGTGATGCGGATGTCACCTTCACTTATTTAATGTGTTATTTTGCTGTAAGCCAATATATGAAACCTATTGCAATTATCCAGAGCTCTCCAGAAAAACGCCCTTCCTGGGATACTGGGCTTGAGCTCCCCTCTGGCCCAGTGCAAACCTAGGAACCCAGGAAGAAATGTCTTCTGTCTTTGGAAATTGTGCTCAGTGGTCTCTTGGCAGAGGTGGTTTGCCCTTGGGAACGTGAATAATGCAGGTTTCCTTCTAAAGTTCCTGAAAAAATCCTTGGGAGGATGCAGGTAGCTGGTTGTGCTACAGAACAGAACATTTTTCTTCTGCCACCTTCCAACACATGCTCCAACAGACGGCACACCCCTGTAAACCCTCAACCGTGTCACACCGACAAGCATCTTCAGACCTCTGATCTGTCACCTGCTCTATCACAGGAGAAGCTCAGTAAACATTTGTACATCCCAAACAAGGCAGCCCCTTACAGAAGTCTGCTTCAAGGGTGTTCAGTCTGTTTCAAGCAAATAGCCCAACCTCACAGTCTGCAGCCAAGCAGACAACAAGCAGACGGAGTTTCAAAACAAAATGCCAGAACATTTCCCAACTCTCTTTAAAATGTGTTCTAGAAGCATGGAGAAGAAAACACACCTGGACTGCAAGCAATTTCTAACCCTTTTGTTGGGTTTTGGTACTTGAAGAGCTCTGCCTTATACAGAGACCATGAGGCACGATGATGGGAGCTTAGATCTCTCCATCTCCTACTTTTCACATGTTTGTTCCTTGTTGTCCTACCCTTAGTGCTTCATCCGGTCTCTACAAAGAGACCCATCGTTCAGTATCTTAATATGGCACCCCCACACTTACTCCTAGGCTCAAGGATTTTGTGAGAATCAAATGAGGTGTAAGATGTAGGCTTTCAAAAGCCTACAGTAGTCTTCAGGTGTGAGGTGCGATTCCCCTATACCTGAGGTTTTGAAAGTACTGACATCACTCAGAGCAGCGCCATCATTGTTTTGTAAAGTTGTGATTCAGCCCATTTTTCAGGTAGGAACTTAAGGTTACATGTCAGGGGTAAAGCTTAATTTAAATTTTAGAATATCATCTTCAATACCCTCACATCATGTTGAAATCTGGTAAGTGCTAGAACACTGGTTACTCACTGCTTCCCCAATGTCCTTATTTGGTAGCATGCAAATAAAAACGATCATTTTCAGATTTAGATTTTCTCAAACCATGGTGTGAGCAGCTATTTTTGCTTCTGCTTTGGTCACCGTTCTCTGTAGTAGAAAGTGTATTTAGGGTTGTAAAAACTGCTTTTCCATTTGCAGCCTGAGTTTAAATATGGAATACAGCAACTCAAGTGCACTCTCAGGCAGATACAAGAGTCACCGTAGTTCAATCCAGTACTCCTGGCATTCAGCCATCACATCTCTACCTGCAGGGACTCCCCAGTGCTAACGTGACAAGTACAAGACGGTTTTTGTGTTGCCTATTTACACAGCGTCTCTCGTTCAGACACCTCAAGTGCTTTGCACGTTACACAACTAATTCTCTTAATATTAGAGAGAGATGGATCCACGGTGGGAAGTGAAACCTCCCTCCCGCCGTCAGGTGACTTCTGTGTTACAGGCCCAAGAGATGAATAACCTTGTATGGAGCCCCGCAAGAAGAAATGATGTTACCAGACGATGAGCAAATCTTGGGACTCAGTTTCCCCAATAGCGCTTGCCCCATCTTGCTACAACCAAGATTGCTAGCTAGTTTGGTCAAAGCCTAAATTTCTCTTCTGCTCAGGAGGTTGGCTGCTGGGTCAGGGGAGTTTTGGATCCATTGCCTGACTTGACCCTGGGCCTTTATACAATCTGCATCCGGGGCCTGACTCAACTGCGGAGCCGTGACTAACTTCCTGTGACTGGGCCTTCACATGTTAATGATGCGGTCTCTTCCAGGATAACCAGTCCAGACTGGCCAGCTGCAAGCATGATTTCAGGGTGGTTTCAGCTAACCCACATTCTGGTGTCTATTCCCTGTCTCTCTTATAAAACCTCGTGGGACGCCTAGGGGCCAGGTTGGCAGCTCTAACTTCCTGGAAGCTGCTGTTTACGAGGCGGCCAGGTGAACATCAGCTGAATCTTCTCGTGCCTCTCGGCTGCCTTGGCTGCCCTCTCGTGTTCCAGACTTTGTGGTGGACGTGACACCAAATCCTGATGAAATGCAGGACAGGATACTGCCACCAAAGTTGCCCCAGCAGCAGATGGCTAGAGGCAGGAACTACAGAAGGTGCCGGCAGGTGTGTGCCTTAGGTGACCGGGCATCCTCTCTGTGCCTGAAGCCACCCGCCCTACTTCCATCCCAGCCCGGGGCTCGGTTGGTGGTGCCTCCTCAGCCTGCCTGTCCCCTCCCGCTTCCGCTCAACCCCCTGCACCGAGGAGCTGCTGCCCTAGTAAAGTCTCGCAATGTGGGGAATGCCCAGTGGAAATGCAAAAATAATCATGTCATCCTTCACACATTTATAGTATTTTGGCAATGTTTCTAATAGCCACTAAGGGACAAGAGTTTATCTTTCTATCTTACATCTCATAAATCTTCTCCTTTTTTCCCATCACTAGCGTAAATTGTGCTTAGTCCAATAACAAGGTTAAAATTATAGTGCTTTTCATCATGATCGAGATGCTCCCGCCGATGCGGGCGGCGACGGCTGCGTGTGCAGCTTAGCGCGCTCATGTTCTCGCTCCGTGCGCACCGGGGCCACGTCAGGACGGCGAGCAAAGACGCTCCCTTAGCGGCGCACGGGCTGCGTACCAGACGGCTGCTGGCGAGCCGCGCTGCGGGAGAGGCCTGCGACGCGGGGTGCGCCCCTGCGCGGGGCCTCTCTTCTTCCGCAGACCGAAGGAAAGGGGGGCAGGGAGTCAAGTGTTTTAACCTCTGAACCCCAGTTCCCTCCTTTGGGGATAATAGTGCCTCCTAAGTCCGTTGTGAAGGATAAAGCAGCAGAAGGTGCCAAGAGCTCACTTAGCACAGCACCTGGCACGATACAAGCACCCGGCGAGGGCCTGCCAGCACCAGCATGACAGTCAGTACCCCCTCGTTTCCGCGCGACAGCCCTCTGCCTGCAGAGGACAAGGTCAGGCTCCAGAACAAGGGGGCACGCTGTACCCACGTTCTGCTCAGTAGGCCATGGACCCCGAGTGCCTGCTTCTGCTGGACTGCCACAGGCAATACGGTATCTACCGACTTCAGGTGAAAGATGGTCGGTCAGCATCGTCACTACCACAGGATTTCCTTTGCCCACTATGCTATGAGCTTCCTGAGGATGCTCGGCCTTCCGTGTTCTTTGTAACTGCGATGCCCCCCAGATGTGTACGGAACATCAGGTGTGTCTCAGAGCTTAGCAGAGAGGAGCTCTAGCGTACTCACATAAGGACACGTAATTATTAACAACAGCTAGGAATCAGCTGCTTTTTCATGTTCACAGGAAGTGGGCCTAGAATCAGCATGCCTAAACTGAATTTTTTTCAATATTAAATCAAAGCAGGTTTTTCCCCATCTTACAGTGTGTTTTCCACACCACCTGTATCAAAATTACCCGGGAGATGTGTGTGTGTGTGTGTGTAGTTCAGGTTCACATGCCTCCACCCGAGAATGTTATTCTTTGGGACAAACCTGGGAACTTACATGCTAAACGTGCTCTGTCGGAGCTGCTGTGGTAACACTGCCCTAGAGTCACAGTGAGAAACCTGTTTCAGGGGGAGTTGACACAACTTTGAAACCTAATTATCCCAAAGATCCAAACTCTGCCCCACAGTCCTCGTGCGCTTTTCTCCCTATGTGTCCTGTCCATTTTATTGTTTATTGTTTATTGTTTATTGTTTACTGCCCTCTCTCCTCGTTTCTGATAGGGAGTCGGGCTCAGTGACTCGGGCCGCTGGCCTAGCATCACGGAGGCAATCGGGGGAGAACTAGCTGTCAGAGAGGAACGTTCCCGTAGGGTGACTGTGATGGGCACGTGCGGGTGAGAGCCACGTGCATAATCCTGCTCAAATGCTCCTGTGTCTCTTCAAAAGGGTCCCATACGGCCGGCTGTGGTCCGAAGAAGGTCCCTGCCAGAGTAACTCGCAGGTTTTCAAAGCCCTGGGGAGTTATGTTTCCTTACTGGACACCAGGTTCCCCAGGCGAAAAGGACACCTTGTCTCCCGCAGCTTAATTTAGGAGCGTCCCCGCGGCAGAGCCGACAACCAGCCTGCGCAGGCAGCCGACCAGGACGGGCCACCGCAGCGCCCAAGGGGCAGAGCCCGGGCGGCACGTGCGTGCTGGGCCTGCTCTCCAGCTCGGGCCGGGCCGGCGCAGAGCCGCCGGAGAAGCAGGTTAGCGTCACCGAGCCCACTGGTCTGGCAGCAAACGCAAGAGCAATGGGAGGCGGGGAGAGGTGAAGAGCAAGTCAGCCAAGCTCAAGTGGGTAATTGGAAAAGCAGAGGAAGGCAGTGAACTGTGCCCTTCTTACTTAGTTGAGTTATCAGAGCCCAAGAAGGGATGGACTAGGTCACGGACTTGCAGACAAGAAGCGGGATCAGACGGGGGTGAGCGCAGGGCTGAGCTCCGCCACCACTTTCGAGGGCCAGCCGAGGTGGGGCCGCCAGTGTCGCACTTAGGGAGAGACGCAGGGCAGAGTAAGCACACAGGGCGGCCTGGGGTTACCCCGAGGCCTTTGTCGTGGTACAGAGCCTGTCAGTAGGGAGTGGGTTGGGAATAGAAAGCCTCATCAAGGGGGAAGCAAATCGGGACAGGAGTCGGGATCGGGGACGCGGGTTCTGAATTGCTTAATATCTGACAAGCACCCTTGTTCTGTGAGTGACCTTGGGAGTTACGGTTCCTTATGTGTGATAAGGGCATAATAATTGTGCCAATAATGTCACCCGTCTAGGGCTGTTAGAATCGTTCAGGACACTCAGAAAACAACTCAAAATGGCTAGCTGATGAACACTGTAGATCAGAGAGGATTTTCAGTGCCTTCCAGGGTATTTTGGAAATTTGGGGAGCCTTTTTGGGGGGTTGTATTCCTGCCATTTAGTGGGTGAAAGCCAACAACAAGTCATCTTGCACCCCATATGACGTCTGAGTCCTACAGGATATTCCCATATGTGAGGAACTGGATTAACACTATCAGAACGCAGAATCTAACTTGCTTTAAAAAATTTGTACGAGATCTCTTTGCATTGTTTGAACATACGAGGTCACACAAGTAACTTCACAAACTCCTAGAAAAAGTGCCACATACCTCACTGCTGAGTATCACTACGGTCACCTTCGAAGTCCTCCCCTTGGAAGCTGTGCACCGACGCCAGCACCTAGTCCACCCTTCAAAGTAACTTTGGAGGGAGTTCCCTGGTGGTGTAGTGGCTTAAGGCTACGGCGCTGGCGCTGTCAGCACTGTGGCCTGGGTTCGATTCCCAGTCAGGGAACTACCCACATACCAAAAAGCAAAAAAAAAAAAAAGGGAAAAAAAAAAGGGCAAAGTAACTTTGGAACTCTTTGTCTGGAATGGCCATCAGAGCTGTTTGCACAGGGCTGCCAATGTAAGTACACGGTGGCAAGTTCACGACCTTAACTGTCAGATTTTGGGGAGGACGACAGCTCTGGTGGCCATTCCAGAAAAAGAGTTCTCAAACTGCTTTGAAGGCTGGGCTAGGTGCTGGCATGAGTGCACAGCTTCCCAAGGGCAGTACTTTGAAGGTGACCGTGGTGATGATATTCAGTGATGAGGTGTGTGCCACTTTTTCTAGGACGAGTTCGCGAGATTACTTGTCTGACCTCGTACACTGAATTTAATACAGCCATATGAATCAAGATGATTGCACTCTGCTTTGTTCAGAGTATTGTCAAGAGCAACCACCTCTTCAGGCTGCACAGATACCGGCGACAACGCGTGAACCACGTGGCTCTGAACTGTGCGAGCCTCGTACACCTGGGTTTTTTTCAGTAAATACACATAGAACTATAAATGTATTTTCTCTTCCTTATAATTTTCTTAGTCACATTATCTTTAGCTTACTTTATGGTAAGAACACAGACTATAATACACACAACATACAGAATATGTGTTGACTGTGTTATCAGTAAGGCTTCTGGTCAGCAGTAAGCTATTAGTAGTTAAGTTTCGGGGGGTCCAAAGTTATATGAGAATGTTCGATTACATGATTACATGGGGGTGGGGGGTCAGGGCTGGTAATGTTCCTAACCCTCATGCTGTCAGGGGTCAACTATGGGACATTCCTGGGGCCTCTCCATGTGGATGCAACCTGATGACTTGATTGTGACTTCTACTGTCACAATGCACAATGTCTGAGCATTTACATATTGAAATGCCCATTATTTTATTATAAATAACATTGTGTCTTTCTTTTGTATCAGTTAAGGCATTGCGCTGATTTCTTTCTGAAATGTGTGAAGGTGAAGTTATGTTTATTAATTTTATTTGGGAAATTAAAGGGACCTTACACACTTGTTATAAAGAAGAGGGGATAGCTCCAATGGGTTTGAAAACCGCAGGTTTTTTAGAGCCACATTCAGCACAACCCTAACTGTGGCAGTCCCCTGAGACAAGGGACTAGAAATCCAAAGAGAAGGGAGATCACTGGATGCCAAACCCAGACCACACCCACTGGAGGTGGGGCTCGGCGGACAAAATCCGATCTGTGCCCTTCTGCTCTGACGGGAAACCGGTGGCGATACTGGATGCTTGGTGGGGACCCCCTGAGCAGGAAGGCAGCAATGATGTCAGCCAGGGCGTGAGCCAGGGCGTCAGCAAGGAGAAACAGCCCTGCTGCGGGGCTGGAGGAGCAGGTGGACCGAAGCTGAAACCTGACCAGGGCAGGCTGTTATTAGAGCAGGTTGTGTCAGTGCACTCAGCATCGATGTCATAGGGATTCGGGGCAGCCGGCATTGTCCCTAGGCTGCAGGGCGGATCCATACTGGGTTGTGGAAAGCATGGGGAGCTGAGAGTAGCTTTGCAGGGTCACTGCTGTGCGTGTCCTGGCTATTTCCCTTGGGTCCTTTCCTTGCCCTTTCCCTACTCTGTTCCAAATCAAAGGATTGCTTTTCCAAGGCTGAAGGACGGAAGGCACTGACAGGTGACTGGGGGGTGGGGGGGTAGGCACAGGTACTTTCCCTCCCTCTCCGCAGCTGCACAAGCCCTCTGGGTCCAGGTGCTGCCGGGCAGGTGCATGTGGTTCCAGCCTGCACCTGGTGGCAACACCCCTGAACCCTGGAACCTCCCGCGCTCTCCTGTCGGCTCTGGCCAGCCTCTGGGCTCTCTGTCCCTTGTGTAACCAAGCCCAACGTCAAGGCCCTCCCGCTTCAACTCTGCAGGGTTTCGTTTCCCGGTTAGATCCTGACCGACGGTTGCACCGCCCAGCCCGATGGGGGAGGGGTGCTGAGGACCAGCTTGGGAACCACGGCTGGGGGGCTCTGCTGGAAGGCAAGGGGTCTTCGGGCTCCCCGGGCGTGTGCTGCCTGAGCCCCTCCCCTCCAGAAGCCCACGAGCTGCTGTCTAAAGGGGGGAACTTGAACAGAGGAGTTGGGGGGAGCTAGCTAAAGAAGTCACTAGAATAGGGGCACCTGAGACACCTGCCAAAGGACAAAGCTTATGTCAACTCAGCTTAGAAACAGCCAAGGTGTTCTGGGGGGCTCATGAATCACGGAATCACTGTGGCACTCTTGGGCCCTCATAATGTTTGTGCCTTGTGTCTGGTCGAGTAGCTCTCACTTAATATTCCGATGATATTGCCAGCCCTTCGCGTTCCCACGAGGACTCGTATACAAATGAATCATCACAAATTTCCCCACTTGCCCCAGCCAAGCCACCGGGGCCTCTGCTAAGAGACGGTAAAAGCGATAACACAAAACAAAGCACACACTCTAATGCCATTTAGAAAAGACGAGACTTCCAGGAGATCCTTTGGTGCACCGGGAGAGCACACGCTGCCTTAAGTGACTTTCTTGGTTGTCTCTTTTGGATAATCAGAGAGTAATGCACCCCAATCCTCGTTGGCTGCTGGCAGGGTCATCACTTAGCTCGCGCTGACATGCTGGGCAGGTGGCACGGAGCCTGGGACGGCACAGGGAGTGCAGCCCTGGAGATGCGAGGGGAGGCGTCGGTCACTCAGAGAACAGGAGCGACAGGTGTGACCCGGTGTCACACGGCCCCTCAGCACACCGGTGTCACAGGCACTGCAGATACAATGTGGGGGGAAATGCCACCTGGGACTGTGTCCTTGGGGGTGTGATTTTTCATGCTGTGTAATGAACCTGCAATGGGGAAGGGCATCTCATTGTGGGTTTTACTGCACGAGGCAGCTCTGACAGGTATATGGGCACTTATTCCACCTCACGGCCATGCGATGAAGACGGTAGGGGGAAGCTGCCTGCTTGCAAAGATAAATCTGGGGAGATGTAACATCGAAAGTTCAGAACAAAGAATAGCAAAGTAAAATGCTAAAGGCCAAGGGCCCTTCACGTACTCGTTCTACTCCCTTCCCTAGAAACAGAGCCACAATGGAACATTCTGTGGTCATTTGAAAACACTGCCAACAAACTCCACAACGCCCCTCCCGTCAAAATGTGGGGCCGGTGTATCTCCCCTCGAGCGGCGGGAACCTGGCGGGAGGGGTCCTGTACCTGGTTCGGCCGGTAGAGTGCAGTGGAAGCGACCAAATGGGACTTACGGGGCGGGATCATAAAAAGCCGGGTAGCTTTCACCCTGAGAGCCCCACGCTGACTCGTCTCGGCCACCACACGGCAGAGCCACCAGCAGGCGCTCTGACCGACCCTGGAGCCCAGGCTTCAAGTCATTCCAGCAGGTAGCAGACACGTGAGTGAACTGGCCCACTGGCCAGGCAAAGATCTTTAAGAAGTTTCCATCAAAGCCCCACAGAACAGAGGATCGGTGACCTGAGTGAGTCCTGCCCAAATTCCTGAGTCACCGAATCATGAGACGTCGTCAGATGGTGGTTAGTTTAAGCCACTAAATTGGGGGGGAGTTTAGTGACGCAGTAATAGCTCACGGAAAAATACTCCTAACTAGGACGTTTCTACTCTAGTCCCAAATGAGTCTTGGTAAGTAGAGCTCACACTTAGGGAAGCTTCAGTGTCAGGCAGCCATCCGCATCTTTATCAGGTGCTGCTGCAAGCCCCCGTGGTGTGCGGGATGGAAGGGTAAGGCTCTGGGTCTGACCGAAAGGATCTGATAACATAATAATTACGGTACCATTTATTAAATGACTGCTATGAATTAGGCTAATGATTCTCCCCAAGTTGGTGCTAAAACAGCAGCGTCAGCATCACCTTGGAATTTGTTAGAAGTGCAGATCGTCAGGGCCTCCCCAGATCTCCTGAATGAGCAGCCCTGGGAGCGGGCCCAGCAGTCCGCATTGCAGGAAGCGGTGACTCCCGCGCGCAGTGGGCCTTTACCTCACGGCACCCTCACTGCGACCCAGGGTTCCTCAGCCTCACACCACGGACCCTTCGGGCAAGATGTTTCTTGTGGGTGACGGTCCCATGCATTATAGGAGGTTTAAGCAGCATCCCTGGCCTCTGCCCACTAGATGCCAGCAGCACCTATTTCCCCAGTTGTGACAACTATAAATGTCACCAGACATTGCTGAATGTCCCCTAGGAGTCAAAAATCACCTCCCGTTGAGAATCACTACCGTAAGCTTAGGAGGTAGGATTTACAAATGTATGCAGAATTAGTTTTAATCAGGTACGGTGAGATATGCAGGCATGGAAATGACTGTCACAAAGGAAGGAGTCTTGAGTCACAGCCTCCTAGACACAGAGAGCTGCGCGGCACTCTGGGGGCGCCCCACAGAGAAGCCCCCAGCTCAGGCGGTGGGCAGAGGGAGCTGGGGAGATCACGCCAAGAGCCTCATTACGGCTTCTGTGGGGAGGACCTGGTGAGGCAGGGCAAGCCGTTTCGGACTGGCTGCTTGGATAACGTTAGTGGGCTCTGGGGCCCACTGGGGGATTAGGGCAGGGGACTAGTGGGCCAGAGGTGCGAGCCTATGAAGGAGGTGGATGGGGGCCAGGGCGATGGGCTCTGGATTGGCTGGTTTGCCTATGAAAGGGCTGCCTGCAGGCCAGTCCGCTGCCCATTCTAGAAAGTGGTGAGCCCTGGGAGGTACCATCACTATAGAATCAGAAGGCCACCAGATGCCAAAGCATCAGAATAAAAAGACATGCTTCATCCAGGTTGATACAATCACCCTCGTGTACCAATGGCAAAGCTGAACTCCAGGGAGCTAACCTGCCGAACGTCATCTACCCACCAAGGGGAGGACCCGGACTGAGAGCTGGCGCTGCTGGACCCCTCAAACCACGCCCTTACCCATGTGTTGCCCATGAAGTGCACACGTGGGCACCTGCAACTGCAAGGGCTGTCCGGAAAAAATCCAGCCATAAACGCCTCTGTTCTTCATACCGCGTGGCTGGTTACTTTCCGGACAGCCCTTGTACATGAAGAGATAGCTGACAGACAGTGAAGGAGGATGTCGGGTAATTCCCACATAAAATAATTACATTAAGAGAGGGAGAGGAGATCGCCTGCAGCGGTACAAAGGGCTTTGTGGGGAACAAATATCATTCAGACTGCTGGTCCCCCCACTCAGAGGTGACAGGGTCGTCATGCCTGCTGGGTGGGTCTTGAAAGCTGGATAGGACAAGGCCGGCGAAACTGAGGAGACAGCATATTCTGAGAAGATGCGACATGACGCGTCCCAAGGCTCGAAGGCAGTGAGGAAGGTGCGACGTCCGACGCGGCTGGCTTGGTTACCTGAGAGTAGATTGGAAGGGACGGGGGGAAGCGGGGAGGCAGCTGGATGCACCCCTTTAATAAGCTAAGTCTACCGGCGGCGCCGTGTGGACGAACAGCACAGCATGACAGACTAAATGCTAACGAAGTCGCCCCATCTAAAAGTAGTGTCGTCATTAGAATGCCTGGGCTAGGTGACATTTAGCGTAAGAAGCAAGTTGGAAATTTCCACTTGACATCGTGCAAGACAACAAGTGAGGCTGGGACTCTGTGACCAACAGGCAGCGCGCAGACAAAGTTCTTTCCACTTGGACTGAGCAGAACAGCCACGGTTTGGGCCGGTGAAGTTGACAGCCATTCTTTAGGCCTGTCCAACCTACAGCCCAGGACGGCTTTGAGTCTGGCCCACCGCAAAGTCCTAACACGCTGTGAGATGTTTCTGTGACTTCCTTTTATTTATCGATGTGTTTGAGCTCATCAGCTACCGTTAGTGTACGAATAGTTTATGAGTGGTCCGAGACAGTTCTTTTTCTAGGGAAGCCACAAGGTGGGGCAGCTGTGGTAGAGGTCTCCGAGAGCTCACGCAGTGCCAGGGCCTGTGCTGGGGGATTGGGAGTCAGAAACCATAAGTAATGTTAACAACCCAGATCTCTGCCACTGGGGGACTAGCGACAGGGGCCTCCAGTCTCTCTCTGCAGCAGCAGACAGAGTGCGCACAGTCCCCTGCAGCTCAGCCTTCGAAAGGTGCACTACGCGGGCACCTGTCCACGTGGAAGTCCAAGAGGCGCCCGGCAGGTTCCTGGCAGCACACACCCCACCCTCTCACAAGTCTCCCGGGGTCTCTGCAGGGGCTCAGCTCCGCTCTTTCCGGTCTGGAGGGCCTGAACCACCGGGGAGTTTTACCATGCACACCGTCACTGGGCCTTCCCCGCAGAGACACTGCTTTCCTGGTGACAGACCAAGTTCTGCTTTAAACCCTTGATAATTCCGTCAATACCTTCCTTATCAGCTAACCTGTCAGCAGCTGGGATTTGCACGACTTTTACTAGAATGTAAGCCCCAAGATGGGCAGAGGGGTTTGTCTGTTTTGTTCTCCGGTCCATGCACAGTGTTGGGCCCCCTAGTAGGTTCTTAGTAGGTCTTTGCAGAATGTAGGAATTGGACACACAGGCGCGGCAGAGGCCGGGGGAGGGAAGAAGTCAAGTCAAGAAGAAACGAGAAGAAGACGGTACTTTTAATTAGGGAGGTGGTGGGGTAGGAAGTGCCAACTTGGCTTTTACCAAAGTTCTGCTATCTTTGGGGAGAAGCCTCAGGTCACCTGAATAAGAATTACACATTGAGTGGCACCTCTGAAACCCCTGTCCTAAGAGCCACTGTGGTTATGGAAAAAGAATCATTCAGCACCTTTCGCATCCCACAGGCTCCTCTGCCTCATAGTCCTAACCCGCAGCCCACACCCCTGCTCAGAGAGCACGGACACCAAACACCTCTGAGGGAATAGGTTCTCCCACGGGTTCAGGGGGGCTCAGGCCGCAGACACAGTCCAGGCCTGCCCTGCCCTCTGTCCCCAGAAGAGGAGCGTGCCCCCTGGAAGTGAGAAAGGACCAGCGCTTAGCAGGGGTTCTCAACCTCCTCAGCCGCGACCCCTAATACAGTCCCTCATGTGGGATGACCCCCATAACATTATTGTCGTTGCTACTTCATAACTGTCATGTTGCTGCTGTTATGAATCGTCATGTAAATATCTGATATGTGTTTTCCGATGGTCTTAGGTGACCCCTGTGAAAGGGTCATTGGACCCCCAAAGGGGTCATGACCCACAGGTTGAGAACCGCCGGCTTAGAGAAATCAGGGCAGCTGGTCAAGGTACGCCATCGCCTCAAACACCTGACACAGACTGCGTTAGCAGGTTTTTGCAACATCATGTTAGTGGTACATGCTGTTTTACTCAGTACCCACCAGGCATTAGGTTTCGATGCTCCCCCCACCCAAGTCCTTAAGGCCTTTAAAAAAGCCTCAGTTTTGGTTTTGAATCTAATTCACTCTGCGGTTTGCACCTCCTCTTGGGAAAGACTCTTTTTTCCTCACATACTTTCCCTCCCTTTCCTCTCAGTCGTCATTTCTGTATTCGGCCTAGCTCTGCTTGTGCTTCGTGCCAGAGATGGGCGGGCTTCCGGGGGCTGGCAGGAAGGTCGCTGGGCTCGTCAATAGAACCAAGCAGATAACAAACTATCTGTCAGATGAACACGTCTGCCTGAAGCTTCCCAGTCTGATGGGCTCAGCACCGAGCTGTGATTTGTTCTGTAATTGAAAAAAAAATTTCCCCTAATTTCACTGTCAAGATTTTGAGAAGCATTCTCATGGTTTTAAAGAGATTATTGCATAATTTGTTCATGTTTAAAGAATTATATTGTTAAATAAATTTAGCTCTCCAGATTCTAAATGACAAAAACAAGTGAATTTACATCGTGTGAATTATGAAGTGATAATGTCTTCCAATTCTGCCCCAATCAAAAGTGTAACAGTTTAAAGCTTATAATAATCATGTTCAAACATATTCAGATTATAATTACTTTTCTTCTGATAATGATAGCCCGTCTGATTGGATGATTACCTATTTGACTTTGATAAGTCTCAGAGGTCAAAAAAGGGATAATTGCAGACATCTGTTTTCTATGGAAAATATAATCTCAGAAAACAGTGTTTAAAGTGACATCTGCAAATATGTTTTAGAAAGAAACTCGTTGCACATTTAAAATCATAGGGAAAAGAAGCCATTCCTAAGTGACTGTGTATCTACTATCTTTGTAAGTAGACAAGCAACTCTAACTTGCGAGTATTCATGCATGCACGAGTTTCTAAGCAGGCGTGACTGTTTTGTACAGGTGGAATTAGAAATGGAGATAGACTACGAGAAAGGAATGTGAAAGAGATGCTTTTCTCATCCCTTTTGTTTAATTCCGTCTAGACAGACATAGGTGTGGCCATTTTCCTGGCTGTTTTTTCTGTTTAGTTTTTATTCTGAAATTGGAGCCAGAAGTTCTTGCTCCCTTGGATGGTCCTCGTAAGGACCTTCTCCACTTAGAGATGACTCTCAGTGGAGGAAAAGCTTCCTCCATGGCCCCATGGTTCTCCTCAGCAGTGGAGGTCCCGGTTTCTCTCTCTGCAGGTGCATTGCCTTCCCATCCCTCTTAGGGAGATGCCAAAGCCTCCCCCTGCCCCACCCCCCCACCCTGCCTCCAGCAGCTGCATTCCGCAGGAAAAAGGCAGAGTGTTCTTTAACACTCCCTTCCACACCTGGTGAAACCTCCTTGGCTTTGATTCACTCACTCGGGGTCTTTTCTCGTTTGTGCCAGACCTGGTAATGACTTGGGCCAGGTTAAGCTCCTTAAAATATGACTTTCACTTCCCTTCTCAAAAGGCTTCAATGGCTCTGTCTCCAGGAGTTTCAAACTCCTCAGCAATTCACAGTCCTTCAGCACCTGACTTTAACCTGTTCTTCTCATCGATATCTTCTACATGAAACTCTCCTCCTTTGGTTAAATTCATGTAACACCAAGGGGTGTTACACTTCCTTGACTCAAGCCTACATTTCGATGATGCCGCTACCCCTATCTAGAATTTTCTCTACATCATGGTTGTTGGGTTGTTGTTGGTTAGTTTTTACACCTCAGTTGTAGAAATTATGAATAAATCACAATCTTTGTTTCATAACACCCTAGTATGATTGGACTAGGCAGGAGTCTCTTTTCTGTTCATTTACACATATTCAAATTTTGCTCAAGTCTACCCTTAAACCCTGTCTTCCTCTAGACACATGGACATGGTCACTCTGCTAAGAAAGCTCTTTCTCTCCTCTGAACAAATGCAGCATTTGTCAGAGTCTAGACTACCCCTTGGCTGGAACGTCACGCCAGTACCGTCATCGTGTCTCACACGTGTGCATTGACAGTTAGCTGTGCCCCGCCACGTTGTGTGTGCCCAGTGCTTCGTGTCAGCTCCACATAGCCCTTACCAAGTTGTGCTGTCTTCCCCACAAACGAGTATGCCCCTTGACGCCAGACTTGACTTCTCATTCATCTTTATGGCCCAAGTTCCAACCACAGTGCCTGACAAATACTGTTGGGTAAGCTCTCATTGAGTACTTCAGGGAAATGAGGTTATAAACCCCTGGGAAGCAATGAAGGAGCTACAGAGTTTCAGGCAGGGTATGGACCTCCTTCCTTCTTTCCTCCTGTATCCCACAGTGCCTAGCGCAGCACTGAGCAGGCAGAAGTACTTGATAAACACTGACTCATCAACTGATGCTTCAGCTTCTCAGAAAACGAATGAGCCATATATATATTCATATATTGGGTGAGTGGTCAACTCAGTCTTTCCCTCATGATCCCAGTTTTAAAACAAAATGTTCCATGTTCAGGAGTTACCCTTGGTTCAGGATAAACGGGACATTGGGTCAGCCTAGTGAGAGAGCTCACGCACACACCAATGCAGAAATGCTTACGGACTACGTTTGCAACCTTAACTGGAGTTGCTGTATATTTGGAGTGACTTTTAAAAGAAGTTTCTTGGAGATGAATCTAAAAATGAGGGACTTCAGAACTGAAAGAAAAATTTAAATGTACTGTTATGCCCCCGACTCTAAATTAATACAATTTTGAATGGCAACTAGATTTCATTTCTCAAAGTAGGGTTCCTGTTTTGGGAATTTAAAGAGATAGAACTCACTACAGACTCCAGTCTGTGACTTTATGGCCAAGGAGGAACCTGGGGAGCCTGCCCCATTCTAGTCAAGGCTGTGCCCCACTAGGCTGCACGCCCCTTCTGCTGGGCGGAGCGGGGAGGTATGCTTGGTCGTGAGTCACCAAGTCTCTTCTGTGTAAGACAAGCCCTGTTGGATCCTCTTGGAAATCATCTACTAAATCTCTCAGAATTTTTATATTCTCCACACTGTTCCATTTTTATTCCATCCCACGCCCATTGTTATTGAGGGAGTATTTATTTGCTATTGAAGGCAGGCATGTGGGATGTATAGTCAATAATTTCATCAAGGAATTAACTTATCTTTGTGCTTTTGGTGGAAAAGGGAGGGAAATAGTTTCACTCAAGTAGCTTATGAGCTTTTGAAGAATATTTACAAAGATATTTTTAGACAGACAAAGAAATTATTGTTTTCCCATTTGAGTAGAAAAGTAGCACACACACACAAAACCCAAACAAAGCCTGAAACAAAACGAAACAGTAGAGATCTATCTAAAGAACGAGAGGGCCACTTAGCAGATATCCCCGAGACGACACGGGCTCATGTCCAGGGAAAGGCTCCCATGAGAGTTCTCCTGGGTGTCACGTGCATGGTTAGAGGTCTGCAGGTCTCTAAGGAGAGGGAGAAGGTAAAACAAACACAAAAATAAATAGATAGATAAAAACTCCTTATTTTCTCAAAGATGACAAAACTTCTAGCAAAAGCGAATTTTTGCCATAGTGAATTTTGGAACTTTGGTACACTTGGGATTCACACCATTTACATAATCCTGTGGCTCCTCCGTGCTTTTGAGGTATCTGTGTGACCTCAGCCTGGCTGGCCAAGGGCGTCGTGCTGTTTTATGCCAGGAAACGGACCTTGGCTAAGAACTTTCTCTTCTCCCCAAAGCAGCTCGGGTCCTCCCGATCCTCGTGTCGCGTCCAGGCAAGTGCAGAGGTTCCCTGCATTCACCCTGCCACCTGCCCTGCCCATCTGCTGGTCCCCATTCAGACAGAATCGATGACATCACATGTAGAAACATGTCCCCCTTCCCCTCCCCCATTCTCTGCTCAGATCCTTTCTTGGGTGGGAAGCTCTCTGAGGACCAAAACCGAGATCCTCCACATGGTCCTCACGGCCCCATGCGTTTTGGCCACATTTACTTTTCCGCCTGGTCAGCCCGGGCCTCCGCCAGGCCCTCACGCCCGCCCCTGGGCCGCTCTGTCGCCCCTTTGTCCACTTGCTTCAATCCTCGTACGGGCCCTCGGGAAAGCGCTCCCGGCACGCTTACCCAGCTCGGACCCCTCGGGGGGGTGTCGTCTTAGACCCCTGCTCCTCCCCTGAAGCGAGCCCGTGTGAGCGCGTGACCACACCGTGAACCGGCCCCGGCGTGGCTGCGGTGCGAGGGCCCCGGTAGACGCCGCAACGCAGGGCCGAGTTAGACAACAGACTAAGGCAGACGGAGGACAAGTTTTGACCTACAAACGCCGTAGGGGACGACAAAAGCTGACGTCCAAGGACATGGCCTATGTGTCTTGGGAGACAAGTGGGCTTCCAAATACTGAGCGCCGCATGTACACAGACATAATCAACCACCCTGTCCCTGGGCAGGCCACCTGGTCCCCTCCCTGTAAGGGAGCGCCGTCCCCGGGAGGAGGCAGGCCTGCTTCCAGTGCACAACTCGTCCCGAGCCAGAGGGGAGAGTCTGGGGGCCCCTACCCCGTTGCTTCCTCTTCCACACGTCTCCCCGTCATAGTAAGTCGCCCGGTCTTCCCCGGAGCAGAGTAAAGGGGTGGGGGTTCCAGGAGGCCGGGGGTCTATGCTAATGCGTCTGCTTCCACAGGTGGGAAGAGGGGTTCTCCCCTCCAAGAAGGGCTGATACATTACGCCTGGGAAGGAGCCCCTCATTTATTCCCTCGGTAAGCTCCGAGCCCCCCAGGCCCCAGCCGCGTGCAGTAAGTCCAACTGTGATGCTCACGGCTGACTTCTCGGTCGTTTGGCTCACGTGGGAAGCTTCCTTAGGCAGAGCTGCGTTTCCTGCTTTTTGGCCTCAGCCTTGGTCACCCGGGTCCAAGAGAACTCATCTTCCTTGCACGTGCCTCACCCAGCTAGCCAGGGCTGGGGAGCAGGAGGCCCTCCCCACTGAGGCCTCCCACGCAGGACCGCCGGGGCCTGGCGGCGCGTGGACAGCTTCACTTGACCACGCTCCCTGCTCCCCTAATCAGCTTTCTGAGGGAAAGTGGAAGAAATGGGCAATGGGAGCGTTGGAAAGGAGGCCCTGGGGGCCTCTGGGAAACCTCTGGAAACCTGGGGTGGGGGGTCTCGGCACCCTGGTCTCTGCCCTCAGTTATCCGTCGTCCAGGTGAACAATGCACGTTCTCGTCTGCATGCTGTCGGGACGTGTCCCTTGCAAACGGTAGGGAGACCGAGGAGCCTGTATGCCTATAAATAGCATCTTAATCAGCAGCGGCCAATGCGCCGGCCCTCCTTACGATGCTCCAGGAAAGCTGGGGCACTCCCATGGCCTTCGGGGGGATTTTCCTTGAGTCCGTAAAGCCTTGAGTAATACTGAAGCTCTGTAATAACGCCGAGCTACCTTGGCATTCATTCTCGTCTTAAGTTTGAACATTATGATATTAGTTGTTTAAATTTTCATGGATTCCAAGTTTCAGAAGAATCCGGAGAAGTCGTTTAAATTCATCCTCCTGCAGGTCTCTAGGTAGGGCGGCGACTTGGCTAACAAAGACAAATGGTTTTCTCTGTGATTCCCAGGGGTCTCCAAGGGCAGAAATCCCAGATTCCGACCGGAGCGAGCCCCCCGCCTTAGGAGCACCGGACAAGGGAAGCCTCTTCCGGGCAGGATAATTGATGGAGATGCTAATCTGGGCTTTGTTCTCTGTAATCGGCCTCCCCCGCCCCCACCTACCCGTGAAGGTAGCCAGTTCTAGTTCCCCCCTCCGGGAGGCGATGGGGTTTTACTTGTGCTGTGTGCCTAGGGCTTTAGTGGGCAGGGACGCAGAGAAACGGGGTGCGCTTGCCCACGAGCTAATTCTGAAGTCTGCGTCTGTCCGACGGCTCCAGGAGGCCCTTCCTCAGAGAGAGGCCGGAGCAGGTAGCAGGGTGTTCTTAGAAAATGGTTTCGTTCCTTCGACCTCTCTGTGATCACCTGTAGAGAGGAAAGGTGGCCTTAATGGTGTGTCGGTGCCTCCCTGCCCGTGTTCCCTTGTGACGAGCTGTGTCTTCAGCTCTGACTGGCCGGGACAGCTGGGGAGCCTTTGGGGGTCGCGTGGCCAGCTTGAGCAAAGGAAAAACGATACGCAATATTGGGGACAAACTCACACTCAAAATTATGTGTTGTTTGTCTTGAATTCACATGTGACTGTGCACCCTCCCTCCGACCCGGTAAGCCAATTTGGGGGGCTGTGTGTTTGGGGTGATGGGAGGCTGAGGGGGGCCTTTTGGTTCATGCCCACCTAGACAGGTTTGCACATTTCCTTCCCCTCCGGGCGGACCCGTTTGAAGGTTAGAGAAGGGGTACCTTGGGATGAAAACTCCTCCAGCACAATTTTCTTCAAAAGCTTTGAAACAGTTATGGAACAGGAAATAGAACAATGGGACCTACCTGTTTTGCTAAAGGTCAAAATGTCTAAACTTCACGGAAATAGTGAATCCTGAAGCCAGGAGAAGTCAGCTTTTCCACTGATGCAAAGGAGAGACGCTCCTTCACGTGCCATCACCTCCCCCGGGGGGCGCATCACAGGTGACACCGGCGGGACTGCTACTTCTGTCCTGTCCTCAAAATCTCTACGACTCGGCAAAGCCAACGGAGGCAAGGTTCTCGCTGCATTTTCTATACCACTATTGCGTTTTTTAAAAAATGTCCCTACAAACTTTTCATTCCTTATTTTGAATTATATTTAATTCTATGATTTGGGGAAGTCATCTTTGAATGGAGCCAACCTTGATGACACAGGCTGGGCTCCCTGTGATTTCTTGCCCCAGAACAGCTCAGGACCTAAACCTGAATGCGGAAAGAAACACAACTTACATTTTGTCCACTTAGCGCTCATTTGACCTTCAGGGGAAAGAACATGGCCTTGGGTGAAAGGCCTCTCTCTCCCGTTTGTAATCAAAGTAAGGACCGACACATATAGGATGCAGGGACTCGCAGCCCCAGGCCTGAATGCCGTTGAAATTTGTGGCCGATTTAGCATCAAATATATCCTCACCTATAACAAGGGGGTCTCTCTATTAGTGAGTAGTAGGACACACAATTGGAGGTCCATTGTCCAGGTTCAATAATTTAGTGGACTTTATAGGTTTGTGAATGAGAATGACTGACCCCTAATGCCCTAAGTGCATCTGTGTTTGAAGTGAGATTAACTAACATAAGTATGATCTGCAGGAAATAGGTACCACTTAAAGATATGGGGAGTGTGTGTGTGTGTGTGTGTGTGTGTGTGTGTGTGTGTGAGAGAGAGAGAGAGAGAGAGAGAGAGAGATCCTGAGAGACTGAGCAAAAGCAATTCATTTATCAATGTTCAATTTCCTCAATGTCAACCTGATCCCTCTCTCTTTTCATACTTTACAGTCTACAAATCGGTTTGCTTTGAGTCACAGAAGTGCCCCAAACCCATCTATTGTGCCTGATTCGCTTTGTGAGGAGATTTTGTTCTGCCTGCACTTACAGGAAGGGCCCGTGGAAGGCATCTGGGGGCCGCGCAGGATGCCAGTGCGACTGGGCTCAGGACCCCATTTCTAAAGTGCTTCTGAAGGAACTCAACACGCTCACGCCTTTTCGGGGGGCAGGACGGACCTGCGGAGCAGGTGAAACACTGCAACCTCGCGAAGGCAGACAACAGTTTTCAAGAAAACCATTTGGGGGTTTCGCCTTGGGAACGTCCTGATATGCCGAGTCAGGGCAGCCAGTCGTGCAGGCTGCGTGGGCGGTGGGGAGAAGGTGGGTCAGGGCTGATGGGGCCCAACCCAAAGGGAGCATAGCCTGAAGGCAGGGAGGGGAAAAGATGGGGCCTGCCTGCATAAGTGCTATGTGTCTCTGAGAGAGAGAGAGAGAGAGAGAGAGGGAGGGAGGGAGAGAGACAGAGGGAGAGAGAGAGAGAGAGACCGGGCAAGGAGGGAGGGAGGGACATGCTGAGACTCCGTGGGTTATTTCTGAATAATGGAGATACTTGAAATTCTTGTTATAATTAGTCAAATCTATGTTCTTTCGGCGTAGGAAGCTGAAGGATGCATCATTAATGGCTTACTGTAAAACTACAATCATGCAAGTTTAACACAGTCTCCTAGTCATTCCTAAAACCGCTGATGGGGGTGGCGGACACCCTGCACCTGCACAGTGGGCCTGTGTCACGGTGACGTGCCGCGCACCTGACCTCCCTGACAGCTGGGGGGTGAGGCTTAGAGGAAGCAAGCTGCCCAGCCTCTGGGTGTGCGTGCAGTGTGGCCAAGGCTTTGAACCTCTGAGGCCTTGGCCCAAGCGGCGCGCATCGCCATGACGCCGGATTGCTTCTCCTGCCTCCCTGCTGCAGACACGTCGTTGCAATCAGGGACAGTCTCAAGGAGCCCAAGGAGAGGAGAGCCAATTTAGATGACAGGAGGCAAACGGTGGCAGAGCACACCTCTGTCACAAAGCGGCCTTGGAGAGTCCCAGGTGACTGAGATAAACGGAGGCAGGGTCCTCGGCGGCGTGCAAGGGGCCGCCCAGGCTCCGGCAGGCGCAGGCCGATGGCTGACGGACGGCAGGAAAGGAGCTCCTGGCCACAGCGTTCGCGGCTGGGCGTGTGAAAAGCTGGCCATTTTGTGGGTATCTCTGGATTTTAGTGTTTGGAGTTGCCAAGAGAAATAATAGGAAAACAGGGCTCTGCCACGTTTCAGGGCAAATTGGGATGAGACTGCAGTAGCTCCTCGTACCGAAGCTCAGGGTGGGAAGAAGCCTCGCCCCCTTTCCCGTGAACCAAGGCCACGCAAAGCACTAACGGCCACGTGGGTGGCCCTGCACGTGGGGGACACAGTGGGAAGAGCCACACAGACCAGGCTCCCGCCCACTGTCCTCCACGCAGGCCCCTCCCAGTGTCCTCACCTGTCCCAGGGGTTGGGTACTGCCCGTGCCGGTCGTTGCGCACGTCAGAGGGCGTGCGCCATCGTCCCGGCACGCCGGGGGCACTGGGTGGGCGGTAGTTAGCACCCGGAGAGAGAAGGCTAAACCAAGAAAGGAGATCATTTTAAAGGCTGAGAAAGAAAAAGAGGGAGGGACAGGACGGTCCCTGCTGTCGCCCTTCCCTCTGTCCTTGTAAGGAGCCACACGCAGCTTCCGACAGATGCGGTCTGCTGTCTGCAAAGGCGAAGCCGGGCCGGAAGGCGATGCCTCGGGAATCACAGAGCTAATGAGCAGCCTGATCCTCAGGGATGCCGTGCTGCTCGGAACCCCTCGACCGGGCGGTGTGTGCGGTCGTGTGCCCGCATGCCTGTCATGTGCGCATGGGTGGTTTGAGCCCAGGAGTGTGACCACCCGGTGGGTTAGTTCCCGGCCCAGCTCCGGACAGTGCGATGTATGCAGGAGGCGTGCGCTGGAGCCCAGGTGTCAAGGACAACTGTGGGAGTCATACAGCCCTCGGGACACTTGGGAAACGGACTCTCAACAGCCAGTGACGCTTTCAAGATCCTGCTGAGTGATGAGGTACTCGGGACGTGACAGGAAGAAGAGACACTAGCTGTCCCCTCAAAGGGCTTCCTGCTCAGCTGGAAGACCTCACACACCTTGTACAGGTACACACATGCCACACGTGTGCTCTGCACACACTACAGGCACACGCACACCGCACACACTCTGTATAGGTACACACATGCCACACGTGTGCTCTGCACACACTACAGGCACACGCACACCGCACACACTCTGTACAGGTACACACATGCCATACATGCGCTCTGCACACACTACAGGCACACATACACCGCACACACCCTGTACAGGTACACACATGCCACACGTGCACTCTACACACACTACAGGCACACGCACATCGCACACACCCTGTACAGGTACACACATGCCACATGTGCACTCTACACACACTACAGGCACACACAGACCACACACACCCTGTACAGGTACACACATGCCACATGTGTGCACTACACATACTACAGGCACACGCACACACACTGTACAGGTACACACATGCCACACGTGTGCACTACACACACTACAGGCACACGCAGACCGCACACACCCTGTACAGGTACATACATACCACACGTGTGCACTACACACACTACAGGCACACGCAGACCGCACACACCCTGTACAGGTACATACATACCACACGTGTGCACTATACACACTACAGGCACACGCACACTGCACACGGACCCACACACATATACCATGCATCACATGCGTGCACATACCATATGCACCAGACACATGTGTGCACACAGGCGTACCACACACTTACACCATTCAGAGATGGCTGAGGACAAAGACTGGCTGGCTAACTCAACTGGCCAAACCATTCTCTCTGCTTGGTTGTTGAGTTCCCCCTCGGTGAGAACGCCTTTTTAGTGGGCATTAAAGGGTGGTACAACAATGTTGACGCTTACTGCTCAACCCCAAAGGCCCATCAGTACAATTCTTCCCCAGGAATCCTCGAACCTTCCAGTTCTTTTACTCGGAGGAATCGCCATACACAAGGGCTGTCCAGAAAAAGTCCAGCCATCAAGGCCTCTATTTTCCGTATCACACGGCTGGACACTTTCCGGACACCCTCGTATTCTCACTGCAAGTCAGAGTGGATGGGCAGGTTCACAGCTCACCGCTCTGCCCATTGGGAAGATTTTCCTTCTCCACTGTCTTTCGAGGTCACCCCCTGAATATATAGCTGGGCTATAGGTGCCATTCATTTTTGGCTTTCACCCATGTCGGGTCTTGTGAGAGACAATTCTCCAGGCCTTTCTACTACTTGTGCATGTTTGCAAGGAGAGGCACTGGCTGCCTTTGTTCCAGACCATCTTCTCCAGGGTGTCCGCATTGTGGACAGACAGAGCGAAGAGCAGACGTGCTCACGCCCACTATACAACATCTGCGTCTCCTAGGCGCACGCTCTCTCTCCTGTCTTGCAGCCTACGACTACATTCGCACGTGTCACTTAGAATTCCTTGCATTGCTCAGGGAACTGGTGCAAAAAACAAACAAACAAACAAACAACAAAAAAACCCTGATACCCCAGCTATTGCAGAGTCAATAGCAAGGAAAGGCATCGAGGAGGGGGCAGTACCTGCCACGTAATTCTCGGGCTACCTGCCACGGAAGTGCCCACTGCCAACAGGAGAACTAACGGATTCCTGACTGAAGACGCTGCTTCGGTGTATGCTCAGGCACAAAAGTCCCCTGCGTGCGTGCAGGTCTTTGTGTAATTACCTAATTACTCAGCCCATTGCCAGGAAGGGGCTCGGGCCCTGAAGAGTTCATCTGGGTACGTGTTAATGGGCTGACCAACTGACTGAATTCTCCGGTTCAAAAAGTTGGAGGAAACGAGTCCAGATTTTGAGAGCAGCGACTTTTGGTGGCTGTGTTCTCTTTCTTGGGCGAGTGGAGAAGATGTTAAGGATCGCCGTCATCTTGGACTCACGTGTGACCACTGGGTTTGCAGGTCTAGGATCGTGGACTATCACAGTGAGAAGGGACCGCACATGCCATCGCCCCCCTCCCCCATGACCTGAAATGTTGACAGCACTGTCATGTAGACAGACAGACATGGCGATGCCATCGCATCAGCCCTGGCAAGCATCACCCTTGCTTCCCTTTCACTGATGTGGACACTGAAGTACTTCCTGGCCCGTGTTCTGTCCGAATGTCTGGGCCCTGCGACTTGAGGGCTTGCACGCTGTGCCTAAATGTAGCCATCATAATAAACCTGAAATATATCCCACCCTAACTTCTCCTGGCCATCCCTGTCACTGCTTTGTCACCATGCAATCAGTGGGCATGGGGCTTAGGAAAGACTGCTCATGTACCCGTAAACACAGGGCACAGTCAGGAAGCATATCTGCCGTTAAGAAGCCACGCAATTAATTTCAAAGTAAAAAATAATTGGATTATCTGTGCCGTGGCTTTCTTCATTAGTGCAGATAATTGGGAGATTTTAGTAGTATAGCTCCTTCCTTCTTGAAGAAAATGCTTATAAGGTAATGACAGTGATCCCCTCCCCCCCCCCACAAGGTTCACGCTGGGTGGGAACGTGTAGGAGCTTCTAGAGATCTGGTGCTGTTGGTTGGCAGGTAAAGGCTAAAGCACTGAAAAAAAGTAACCTTGGTGGCCTGGACCATGAAAAAAACTGTCACGAAAGCCCTAACTCTCCCCGCACACCCCCACCCCTGTGAATCTGACATCTGCCACCTACGGTCACACGGGGGTGCAGCCACACAGACTCATGCCTTCCAGAAGGAGTTGGTGGTCAGAGGCAGGCGGGCCACGTGGGCACTGGCAATGGGGAAACTGAGTAAGTCCAGGCAGGAGGGACCCTGAAGCCAAGGGCTGAGGGTCAGCACGAGCAGCAGGGAGAGAAGGGGACCGCCAAGGGGAGGAGACCTTGCTCTGTCCTCCCTGGTGCCCTGCCTGCTGTGTGTGCACAAGACCCCCTGCAGGGAAGTCACCCGAGGAACTTAGGAAGATGAGATTCCGGGGTCCCCGCCACAGGCACGTTCGATCAGCCCTGTGGGCTGGCCCAGGGACGTGGATTTTAACAGGTTCTTGGGCGATTCTTAGACTCACTGCACTGGGCACATTTTGCAGCCTCTGGCGGGGCGTCCCACGTGCCTGGGTGTGACTCAGTGTCTGATTAGGGCAGGCTCATCACGGGGCAGGGGGTGTCTTCACGACCCCCACTGGCGTCCCTATTCACCAGGATCAAGTCCAAACTGGGTTTAGGGGGCATGTTCTTTGGGAGAAATGCTGTCCGGAAACCCAGACCAGCCATAGGCAATCTCTCAAGGCAGAAAGGCTGAAAATCGGCAACGATTTATTTTCTCAGAACCGGTAAGGGCGGAGTGGCTGTCTTTTCGAGCTGGATGCACTGAATTAGGACCATGCAAAACCAATACCGTCCCCCGGGGCCTGGTGCAGGATTTATTTCCAGATTTAATGAATGGCCGCGGGCCTGGGTTAGTGGAAAATAACCCGGAGACGGGCTCGTCCCCGAAGCGCAGTGGCAGAGCCGCTCTGGCGATGCCACAGGACGCTGACCCACGTCCACGTCCGAGCCCCCGGGCAAAGCAGGGCGCACGGCGGGCGACGAGGCACGCCGGTTGCCTGCTTCGCCTCAGAGTGTCTCCACATCCCCTGAAATGCCTATTGATCTGAGCATGCAGCTGATGTCAACACTGATTGTCTGAAGGGAGGCGACTCGATATCGCAAGGTCATGATGAGAAGAAAACCCTAATAATTCACCATCCTTGGACACAAAGGACGGAGCATTTTTCTTCCTTCTTAATAGCATCCTCCTGGGGCTGCCGAGCGCCCCTCGCCCTGGCCCTGGCCTTGCTGTGGGCTTGGGTCTTGCAGTCACCCGTTTCTCCCCGGCTTAGCTTCTCAGATTCACGTCACAGCAAACAGCTGCTTGCCGTGCTCGGGCCCCGCCGCAGCCTCCCTGCGCAGAAGGCTGATTGAACTCAAGACGCCCCAAACCACACTGGCTGCCCGTTAGGACCGCCGTGTGTGCCAGTGCTGAACTGATGGCACCCGGCTGGCAGCCGTGCTGTCGGGCCTGGTGAATTCCGAGGTGCGTCAGGTTCCCTGCGACGCGCAGAGGGAGTGTGGTGTGACGGCGACACGTCAGTACCAGCAGAGCGGCCGCACCCGGACATGCACACGCAGCCACGCAGCGTGCGGCCCCCCTCGGGCAGGGCCTGCGGAGACGCGGGCGGAGCGCCTTCTCACCCGGCCGCCCCGGCCCCAAGGCCGCCCTCACCCCGGATTACCGGGGGGGCAACGTTTGTGTTCAGAGGTACCGCTCTCCTCTTCTTATTTATTTATTTTGGGGGCACATTGTTTTGTCCCTTGATTCCTTCCTTTTCTGCTGTCCTCCCACCCCTCCTTTCTCTCCACCCCTCACCCCTGTGCTCCCTCCTCCTCTGATCTAGGAAACGTGCCCCGCGTGCACCCTGCTGTCAGAAAAGCAAAGGGTCCAGGATTCCAACATTGACGAACAGGCGACTAATCGTGTCAGCACCCCTCAACAGCGTGTGTATTTTAAAAGGAAACTCTGAAATCTAAGGGTGGAAAGGTTGGAACGGTGGGAATTCACACAGGCGCATGGAGGGGAGGGAGGAAGGGGTTTGCGTTTTTCCTGGAACTGCAACTCCAGTGACATCTTTGGCCTTTCATTTAAAGTTCATGAAAACCACTGTTTCTTGGATCACCTGTAAAAGGTATCAGTTCCTTCCCACATACTCAGGTATGTCTGAAATGGAAGTCTTTGTTTCCCTTTTCCTTTTTTTTTCAGCTGCCATTCCTCAGGGGTTGCAGAAATTTAATTGCAATTAATTTGGCTTCTCCCTTCTCATCTTTCCCTGGGCTGCAGCTACATTTTGGAGGCTTACACCGTGCCAGGTATTGGGAGGGGACATCTGGTCCTCGGGATCACTCGCTATCCATGCTGGCCTCCCCCGAGGTGGCCACCTTGCCATCTGGTCTTCGGTTATTGGTTTTCCCCAGGTGGCCGCTGACTCACCTTTGTTCCTGACCAGAGACACCTCCAGCTCTCTCGCAGCTCCTTCTAGGACCGCCTGGGCGTAGAGGTGTTAACTGTTTCTGCCTCAATTTGAGCAGAAATCTAGAGGCTGTCCGCAGTCTTTCCCCACGTCTGTGCCATGAACCCAACGGCGTGCTGGGCACGAGGACAGCATGACTTTGCGGGCTCGTGTAGCTTCCCGGTCTCTAGCTGGGAACCTGGATGCCGGCCCCTTCCTCCCGTCGGCAGAACTGGCAGAGGCAGGTGGGGAGGGCATCCGTCCTTCCTCCCCAGTCCCGCCCCCGCTGAGCTCCTGCAAGGGTGCACAGGAGAGGACCCAGCAGCCTCTGCGTTCTGGGGGCTTTCTTCCACCTCCCTCTGCCCGTGGCCAGGCAGTCACCCCCCTGTTCTCTGAGTTCTCCTGGGCTTCCCGAGGCCCCAGGTGCAAAACGACTGAATAGAGGGATGACCCAAGGGATTCAAGAACAGGACGGGCAACGACTGGTTTTATTTTAAAATATCCACCAAACTGTGAAATACTGTGCTAGCCATTGTGCGAGCGTTGTGCCTTTATAAAGTATGGCCAAGCATAGGGCCTGTCCCCGAGAACTTACACACAGAAATGTGACACTAAATACCAACTCAGGAGTCGTGTGAATTTATAAGGAAAAAAGAAGTCAGTTCAGAATCGCCCTCGAGGATTTTTTTTTTCTTTTTTCATTTTTCCCTTTCAAGGAATCAGGACTTGTCGGCTGCCAGTGGCAATCCTTAAAGTTGGAAGCTAAATAGAAAACGGGTCAGACTCCATATCAACAAGTGTCAGTGTAGCTCAAACCCGTGATTAAACAGGAAATATCAAAGCTGTGTCGTGGAATTTATTTGCTTGGAGCCATAGCAGAAAGCAGTGAATTCTAGGACTAAAGAATTTGAACACCCCCACCCCTCCCTTAGAATTGCAATGTCATTTGCCTTTGTTAGATCTATAAGTTTGAAGAATTTATTTCTAATATATATATAAAGGAGAGCAGCGGCCACACCGTCTGGGGACTGCTGCGGGAGGACACCACGGTATGCGTCAGCTGCTACAACGACAGCCCCCGAGACTCCACGCCTTCACACGGGGAAGGCTCCTTTACACTACGTCCCAGGCCATCGTCCCTCACAGTCACCTGGGGACCTAACCCTGCCTTTCATGCATGGTTCCCGAGCACAGCCGGTGACACTGAGCCTGCGGACGGGGAGGAGCGGGCATGCAGGAGCGCGTAGGGGCCCGCCCGAGAGGTAACACACGACCCTGTCCCTCATCTTTCCCTGTCCCGTGGCTCAGTCGCATGGCTCCGTCTCATTGAAGAGCCTGGTAATGGCATCCGGCAGCGGGGGCCAGGAAGAAAAGGCAAGCGGTTTGGTGAGCACTGCACAGCCTCACGGCCGCGTTTGTGAGCCAAACTGTCTGACCGCGTGAGGCTCCGGTGACGGACGCTTTCAATAAAGAACCAGAATCACCTCAGGGACAAAGAGAGCTGGAGTGTCGGCGGCGCCATCCCCCTGCCTGACTTCCCTTCCGTCCTCCTGCTCCTCCTTGCTCGTAGGAGCCTGTGCCCCCGGGAGGCGGACCGGCACGGCCGGCCGGCGTGCGCACGCGTGGGGCAGCACGCAGGGCCCCTGAGAAGGCAGAGGCAACCGGCGTCCCGGCCGCTCCGTCCCGCGGCGCTCTGCAAGCCCAGCCCAGCAAGCACAGCACAGGGGCGGGCCCGCTGGGTGCCGGCAGAGGCTCCGAATGGCGTCGGAGAGAGCTGGCTGGCTGTGATGAGCCGGTGGGGTGGGCAAGGGACTGAGACCTGCTGAGTGGGGGGACGGAGGACTGTCTGTGCTGGGAGGGTGCTCATGGAGGGTATTTTGGTCTCGCTCGTGCTGTGCCAGCCAAGCCCCGGCCCTGTAAAGCACTCACGTTGTTGATTGAAAGGGAATTGTTTCCAGGCAGAGAATGTCAACGGCGCCAGTGGGAATTCTGCTTTGCTCTTTAGCGTCTAAACGGCTTTAAGGAAATGGATTAACTTGGTGTTTTCAGATGAAACAGTCTTCACTTCCTGTCCTCAAACACAGCGTGTGTTCAGGCCAGGCGGCCTTCCCCTGGAACGAGCCACTACCTCAGGGCCGAGGGCTGGCACCCCCTTCACGGCGGAGGCGCTTTCATCAGCGGGTGGAGTTTGAGGGACCGCTTGGTTGACGCAGACTTCTTCTGCCATTACACACGCGTCAAAAACCCGGGGCCCAAAGAAGGGGCACTTGTGCAATGAGCCGAGGTCACAGAAAAGCAGCAAGGGTGTGGAGGTTACCGTCCCAGCAGACAGCAGTTGTCACCCAAGGTTGGAACTGGGGATGGAGAAGGATGTGAACCAGGGCTTCTCCGACCGGGGCATAGGTGAGGTTGCAGGTACGGAGGGGAAATGTACCGGATAAGGGGCGTAGAGTGGGGAGAACTTGGTTGTTCTTTCCATTTTACTTTTAGTAAGTTCTAAAATGAGTGGGCATTGAATTTTCCTTCCTAGAGCCTTTCAGCTAAAAAATAATAATCCGTCTTCAGTTCATCTCTGTGGATTTGGGGATGGGGTAGAGTCTATGAAATGCCTGAGTATGTTCCCTCTGACACTTCTGTACTCATCAGCTTCGCAAATATTCAAACCAACCAACTCCTCGCAGCTTCTCTTGTACCATCTCGTCACCCTTCTAATCACCAGGGAAGGCCAAGCTGTTAATCACAGCTTTCTTAGAGACAGCACTCGTGCCCGATGTTGGCTTCAGAGAGACTCTTCCTGAGTGCCTCCCGGAATGCTGTCACCAGCACCTTTTTCTGCTGGTCAAAGGCCGGGGTTCTGCCTTCTGCTAAGGAGTCTGCCCAGCCCTGCCTCGCTTAGAAAACTGCGGGAGAGCCCGGGTCTCAGTTGTGAAGTTACAGGTTGAACTTTGATGCACATATACCAAGTGCACTGCCAACCTGCCAGGGAGTTCCATAATCACTGCTTTTCCGAGGATTTATGTTCCTAAACAAAAGCCTAATTGACAAAAGCACATGGAACATGCTTTTGATTTCTCCAGTAAATGCGTAAATGGATCAGCTGGGTTTTGTTGTTGCTGCTGCTGTTGTTGTTGTTTAGATTGGTCATTGCATCTCCTGACTACAGAGGTTAATGTGGTCTTCATCATTTTATTTCTTTGTTAATTCTTTCATAGCCTCATCAATGATTTATTCTGAAGACTACTATGGACCAGGAAAGGAGAATCTTGTTACCAAAAGGTATTGAGGAAATATGGTGCTTTGAGATTCTCGTCTTTAAAGAATTGAACGAATTGAAGGAATAATCAGGAACTGTGCCTGTGGTTTTTGGCATGGGCACTGAAGCAACGTAAGACTGCGTAGAGTTAGTTGCCTATTCAAAGGCTTTCGATTCCCCATTCACATGTAAAATTCTTAGGTAAAATGCACTAAAAATAAACCAGATACTATTTCTAGTCCGGAAGTCATCCTGAACAGCGTCTCCAGAATGGAAACCATCCTCAATGACAATCAGGTGATCTGCTAAGATTAGAAGGGGAAATAAATCAGCTAAGTGATACTTATGTCATTCATAAGAGACCAGAGTGAATATCAAGAGATTTTATGCAGGTAGGTGTTCCCATCCCTGTGCCGTGTTGGAAGCCAGTGATGACAGCAGATTGTAGATGCAGTTACCCGGTTGAATATTTAAATGTGTCCTCATTTGACTGTGCAATCACACAGCCAAATATATTCAAGGGCGGTTCCCTTTATAAGAAAAAAAGTAAATGAAATGCTCAAAGATGACATTAGCTCAATTTTATGTTTGAAAACTTAATTGCACCTCCATGAGAAATACAAAATTCCAGTTCTCACTGCAACAAAGCCTAGTAACATGGAGAGATTTCGCCACACGTGTTGGGACTCGAAGCGACGTGGGCACTGAAACCTAGACTAGGAAACCACCTGTAAATCCATGACCTCTGCTTCCTAGAGCTTGAAGGAAAGCTTTCTTTAGATTAAGCAAAGAGCCTTTATCTTGAGAGTCACGTCCAGGAGAGCATTTTGGATCGCAGCAGCTGAAGGTGGTGACCAAAAAGAAGTGACCATTTATTGAATGTCCTACCCCTGGCGAGGGGCTTGCACAAATGTTATGGAAAAATAATTTTGTCCCCTATGCCTTGTCTACCAAGACAACCCCATGGTTTCAGAAAGACAAGACACAGCCTGTGTGAGCAGAGGAAAGTGAAACCTCAGGCCTCATGGTCCTGTCCCCAGCTCGCTTGGTGGTTGGAGCCTGACAGTGACTAGAGAAGACCCTGACTAACAGGACTCTCCATACTTTTTGATTGTGGTTGCAACATGGACCTGTTTCCTTGAGAGCCTTCTGGAGCCTGGGGGAGGTGTGGTGTAGCTTTGTCCACACCCAAACCAGCCCAGAAGAGCCCAGGTTCCTCTCGCCTTTCTACAGGATTGCCCCCTGAGTTCCTGAGTTCAGCTGGAGCTACAGGAACAATACCAGGACCTCTTCCCGTCTTTGTGAAATGCTAGGGGATTCCAGGAAAGGGGAAGTGGAGTTCAGTCTGGAGACCTTTCACCTAAAATCTCTGATGTGACGTAATCCCTTCCCGCTCTTCTTTGTGGCACACATTAGGGGTACGTGCGGTACAGAAAAACAATCCCTGTACACCCCCTGGCTTGTTGATCTGTTCATTCAGTCAGTTATTCAACAAACTCTAATTCTCAGCCAACCATGTGTTGTGCTCGTCTCCTTGGGACATTCAAAGATGATGAAGACATGGCTCAGACCTGAAAGGAGCTCATTGTGCCATTTGAGAGATGACATGTGTACAGACTCCACAACATCAGCTGTGCTGATGAGGGCTGTGAAAACCCCACATAGCATGGGGTTCAGATCTGAGAAGGGGCCTCAGGAAGGCAGTGACATGTGAGCTGGGCCTTGCAAGGGAAGAGTGTGGCACCCCAGCAGGGGGAACCACAAGATGTCGGTGCCACTGACAGGACGACAGTCGATAAAGAGGAAAACCAGGTTTGCGGGAAGCACCAGGCAGTGAGGTTGCAGGTAGGAGGCAGGGGAAAGACACGGAGAGGACACCACCGATTCTGAACGTGCTGACTTTGAAATCCCACATGGAGATCCCAGTGGAGGTTTCCAGCAGCAAAAAGGAAACGAAACAAAACAAAACAAAACAAAACATGAGTAGAGCCTTGAGAAGGTTGAAACTTGGGATCATACGTCTGCACGCGGGCCCACTGGGACCTGCACGCGGGCCCACGGAGACCAGCACACGGGCCCATGGAGACCAGCACGCGGGCCCACGGAGACCTGCACGCGGGCCCACGGAGACCAGCACGCGGGCCCACTGAGACCAGCACGCGGGCCCACTGAGACCAGCACGCGGGCCCACGGAGACCTGCACGCGGGCCCACGGAGACCAGCACGCGGGCCCACGGAGACCTGCACGCGGGCCCACGGAGACCAGCACGCGGGCCCACGGAGAACAGCACGCGGGCCCACTGAGACCAGCACGCTGGCCCACGGAGACCTGCACGCGGGCCCACTGATACCTGCACGCGGGCCCACTGATACCTGCACGCGGGCCCACGGAGACCTGCACGCGGGCCCACTGATACCTGCACGCGGGCCCACGGAGACCTGCACGCGGGCCCACGGAGACCAGCACGCGGGCCCACGGAGACCAGCACGCGGGCCCACGGAGACCAGCACGCGG